>NDGM011196336.1:0-24899 GCA_002564305.1 Octomys mimax
AAAAAACTGTTTTTTGGTTTTTTTTTTTTTTTGAGCCAGGGTCTTGCTACATACTTGAGGCTGGCCTTGAACTTACCGTGTAGCCCTGCTCACCTCAAATCTGTGGTGATTCTTCTGCCTTAGCCTCATCACTTTTGGGATTACAGCATGTGCCTCATGCCTGGCTGAAAGATTTTGACTCCAAATCTCCTAGCTATACATTTACTTGATCTGTAGTTAGTGTTTTAAGTTGGTAACAGAATATAACCACTATGATTTTCCAGATGTTCTGTAATGCTATGAGTACTCACGTTCAGATTGTAGGGATAGAAGATAATAAATTCTTTGCCAAAAGGCTCAGGTTTTGATTGTCCATCATATCTGATTCTGCAAACAAACCTTTACATAATTCAGCATCAGATTATCATAAATTGCATTCTTCAGTTTAGAACATAAACTGATAAAATGGAGGCTGCTGCTGGTTTATAAGATATTATCATGCATATTGAAGTGCAGAAGAACGCTTTTTAAGTACTAGAAATAGCAGACTGCTTTGCTGGGTTGTGCACTGCACGCCTGAAAGGCTGCTAAGGAAGCTGCCTGCTGAAGTCTCCCAAGAGCCCACTGACCATCCACCCCTCTGGCCTCTGTTTCAGTATGGCTGCACTGCGCTGCACTACGCCTGCAGGATGAAAAACCAGACTCTCATCCCCCTGCTTCTGGAGGCCCACGCAGATCCTTTGATAAAGGACAAGGTAAAGAGCTTGAGCCAGGTTTTGAGATTCTGTAGTAGCACAATCTTCTCTTCTTATCTAGGCCCAGTATGGACGCTGAATTTCCTCTCATTTGAATAGCAGTGAAATTGATTGTCCTTATTAAGTGAGGAAATTATCTCATTGCTTTTACACCTTAGTAACACTTAAAGTTGTTGTAAAGCCTGAGTTGTTTTTTTTCTTTTTTCCTGGTACTGGGGATTGAACTCAGGTCCTTGAGCTTGCCAGGCAAGTGTCTATTTTACTGAGCTATCTCCCCGGCCCCAAGCCCGAGTTTTTAATCTTGCGTTGTTGCTCTGTTAGAAATCTAGTTTAGGACTTTGATTATGTGCTTTATTGACAATTCATTCTATTTGGAAGAAAATAACTGGAGTTCTTCTTTCTTCTTAGAATGGTGAGAGCTCACTGGACATTGCGCAGAGACTGAAATTTTCCCAGATTGAATTAATGCTAAGGAAAGCGTCATAACCCTGTGACCTCACAAGTGGAGACGTAACAAAGTCAAAGGACTGGATTCTGTTTCCATCGTGGACTACAGGTCTGCAGGCCACCTAACATGGATACCTCCATCATGGGATAATCATGACTGCTATGGTTAATGTTTTTGAAGAGACTTTATTTATAATCTTTTTTGCTCAATGGATTTTACCATCACCATAATGGTTCTAGGAGAAATAGTAAAGTTATTGGAGTCTCCTGCTGGGTCAAAAACCGGTATTTCAAATTCAGCTTTCCTGAAGAAAAGGAGGAACAGATAACTGAGATAGATTCTTTCTTTCCAGTTGTGTTAAGCTTACCAAGGGTCTGTCTTGTCTACACCATGCCAAGGAGAAAAATTTGCCCCTTTCAGGTCCTGTTAAGTAAAAATAGGAGAAATCTAAGTGTGTACATTTATGTCAAATGGTACATATATGTGTGAAGTTCAGAGACTCCAATGTAAATATGCCTTCGATAAATCAACTTAAATAAAAGTGTTTATCAGCTGTGTGAAGTGGGTATGCTGAGACAGAAATGAGCAAACATCACAAAGCAAAGCTATTTGTGGAAACCTGGCTTATCAGCATACCACTAGAGACAGGAGTTAACGTACAAATGAAAGCTACCTTGGTTTCAACTAGACATGTAACTATCAAAATATCTGTAAAAAATATTCTTAAGGGGCTGGGGATGTAGCTCAGTGGAAGAGTACATGCTTAGCATGTGCAGAGACCTGCAGTTGATCTCCAACACTGAAAATTAAAAGAAAAGATTGTAATCCTCTTGTAAATGCCAAGTGGCTATTACATTTGCTAGTTTTGTTGATTTTATTGTAAAGTTCTTTTTGCGTGTATAGTGTTGTGGGTTGAACCTGGGCCTTGCCTAGCAAAAATGCAGTATAGCATGCCAGCCCCAGATATGTTTATTTTTATTGAAAAAATAATATTATAACTTATCGAATAAAGCCCCTCACAAGACAGAAATATAGTAATTAAAATATAATTGTATAATAAAATAGAATCTAGATTATATTCAATGAGATGAATACCAAAGTATTTATTTTACTTCCTTTATAAATGATATCTAGTGGAAATAAATATGCTTTTAAAATTTGACTAAATTTTGAAAATCAAGACTAATCCTGTCACAGATGTAGACACAGGTTGGATAATACTATGTATGATAAGAAATACAGTCACAGAGTGAGAGATTTTTGATCCTTGAATGGAATGAAGGTCTTAACAAAAATTAAGTTTAGAAATATTTATTGAACTACCTCAGGCCCTGAAGGAAGTAGTAGTGTATAGATGTAGGTTCTAAAGTCCTTAAGTGTCTCTAAATTACTTAAGATTCATTTGCATGGAAATTAGTTCCTGTTGACTCCTGAGTCTAAATTAAAAGCACCCTGCACACACCAGCATAGCTTCGAACAGCATTGAGTCAGCACACATTATACTTTTAGTGGTATACTGCTGACATGCACAGTATAACTTTCACTGGATTTTAGATTAGATTTGGCAAAATAGTACTTACATAATTTCCAGCTGTCCTTGTTGAAACTGAAAATTGCACAGTTTTCTAAAGAAATGAATCTAGATTTCTGAATGAGTTGGGAGGACTGTCTGACGGTGACTGTTAGGACCAAAGGACAAAACGCACAGTAATTGCTTTCATTTTGCTCATGATGTTGTACAACTTTCTTTCAAGGTTTTAGTTTTGGGAGATAAAAATGGGGCCAATATGACTCCTAGCTACCGGGTGTAAACAAGCTTAGACTAGAGCTTAGTACTGATACAACACAAGCGTGCTCTATGCAGTGCATACTGTATTTATTGGGAAACTCAGAAGTAGCCTACAAAAGTCTCTCCTCTGCGATCCAGCTGTAAACTTGGCCCTGTTCTGAGGATGCTTAACATACACACATCTGGGCCACGTAGCGATGCCTTCGTCGTCGTTAAAGCCGATTCCTGAGGTAGGTAGTATCCTGACTCTGTGGCAACAAGGTAGAAATACCGCCCCCCCCCAACTTTGTCAGAATCAACAACAATCTAGAAATTTTTTGACTTCAATATCTGCTCCAATTTGTCATTTTACTTTGATCTCCAAAAATATGACTTTTGAAAACATAAATGTTTGAAGGCGGTTTATCCAAATGATGTAGTAAATGTCAAAGTACTTGCTGGGTGTTCGGTGAAAAATAACCTTGAAAATGGTAGAAGACATAATAGCACAGGAAACCCACATTTGCTATTGCTTTAGTTTAACTAACTAAAAAAAAATATGTAAATCTGAGTACTCATGCCAAATGTAGAAATCTGAAGGAAAATATAACTGTTAGCTCTTCCCACTCTTTGACAGATATGGTAGGCTTTCCCTTCCAGGAATTCTTAAAATCTCCTACTCTCTCCTGGTCTGAGCCCCATCTTCCATAAGGTAGCTCCCAAACCTTGTCAGTATCAGAAGTTTGACAGTGAGACCTTGCAGGTTCCCTGGGGCAGGTCGGTCTCCTCCTGCTTCATCAGATGAATGATTTCATTGTACATGCGGTAGGGGGCATCCAGCCCCCAGATGAAGTCCACGTGAGCCCACTCAGGAATGTTCTTGTGATAGATGAGGTTGGTCACCTCAGAGAGCAATGTTTTCACATCTTCTGGATTTGAAAGCCAATCCTGACCTCCTGACCACATCGCTGTTGGGACTGTCATATCTCGCACATTGTACCTTAAAGGAGCTGGCTGGAATGAAATAATAGCTTTAGCTCTAGACAACATGATCGTATTTAAAGTTCTGAAACCATACTTTACATTTCAGATATGCATAAGAAATAATTGCCTTTAAAAGTAATGTACCTGTAAGTGTAAAAGATACTTTATCAAACATTTTATAAGCAAAAATTAGAGGTATTCTACAGGAAAGGCAGGGAACCTACCGCAAAGGCCTCTAGATCCTCCCAGACACATTCTGTGGTTCTGCCTGCAATCTCAAAGCCTTGGACCACTCATGGGCTGGCCGGACACTCAGCCAGTTTGAACCAGAGGGCAGTAAAGTTAAAGTCTCTTCCCAACCCCCAAGCTTAGCTCCCCCACACCATCCAGAGAAGGGAATGTACTCTTCCTTGTTCCTTGTTTTGAACGCAACTCGCACGTTTCGAACAGCACTGGAAGTTTTGCCGGTCTGGCTGACTCCGTGAAACTGACGTCCCATAGAATTGGTGAGGATTATTTTTGCTTTTAATCACAAAATTCACCAGAGAGCCTCAGCTCCACCCTTAAACGCCTACCTTTGCCTTTGCGCCTCCCTATATATTTGGAGTACTGCCTTATACGGAAGATTGGAATTACTGAGGGAGACATTCATGTTTTTTTCTCATATTACAAATGAAAAGATTGAACTAAATGTCTTGTCCAGGTCTAAGTTGCCCTGATTCGATGACACCTTTTTATATCTGTGTTTTTCCTTCCTTTCCATTACCAGTTTGTTACCCACTCTGCATGTATCAGATTCTGAAGAACTCAGTCCATTAATTATTATTATTATTATTATTATTTATTTATTTATTTTTTTTTTTTGGTGGAACCTGGGATTGAACTCAGGCCCTTGCACTTGCCAGGGAATTGCTTATTCTACTGAGCCATCTCCCTGGCCCCCCATTAAACATTATTGATAAACTTAAACCATCTTAAAGCAGGAAAATGTTCTCTACAGATGTACTTCAGGAAAGAATGAAAAGGGATACATAAAGAAATGTGTACCTATGATTGAAAGTTTTTTTATTCAGGGGCAACCACACAGGCTGTCTAACTTTCTAGGATTTTGTTTTCAAGTTGATGCAGAGTGGTGGACCTTAAGCATGATTCGGATCTCTCGAAGAAATCTTAGGCTATATTTATTTATCCCCTGTAATTTTGGCTGTGTAACCAATATTTATGTACATTTACACTACTCACTAGTAATTTTGGGGGCAGGTTTTACACTCAAAAGTATATATTTATCCAATTCTGATTCTCTACTTTTTTAGTTTAAATTTTATTTCTTTTTTTTTTTTTCTATGCATTTAGTAAGTACAGGGTATGCAGGGTCTTACTACACAGATCAAACTCTAGTGATCCTCCTGTTTTCAGCCTCCCAAGTGCTGGGATTAAGGGGTGCACACCATACCCAGTCTCAGTCGCTTCTCAGCACACCCTAGGGGTGGGGCTGGCATGGCATGCTGGGGATTGAACCCTGATCCGTGCGTCCGCCTAAGGAGGTGCTTTAGTCCACTGAGCTGTCTGGCCAGCCTTAAATTTTGTTTCATAGCATTGACTTCATGGTTTATAGGGTAATATAATAATTTTTAACCTTTAAATCCCAAGTATAATCAAGAACACAAAGATTATGTAAGCCAATAATTATTTTAAATAGAAAATTAGTCCTGATGAACCAATGTTGCCTATAGTAGCAGCTAATAAGCATATTGTCCAGAGGCAGGATTAGCACAGCAGTCCCCCCTTGCTGTCTCATGTTCTTCCCATGGTGCCAAGAAATGTCTCTACTACCTGCATCCTTGTTTGTCTACTTGTTTTTCGTACATGCTAATGATCCCTCTAGTGCCACTATATACACCCTTCCTTGGACTAACTCAACCCCACCCTGCAACGAAGAATCCCAGTTTCCTGCTCATGAGTTACCACCACCAAAAAGGCTTCCAATTCTGTAGCAGAAGCAGGGCAGCCTCTTGGCTAAACTGTGAACCTGCCCAGTTTGAAAGGCAGTCAACCCTGAAGTTTTATTATTTTCTTTTTAATAGAATTCTTATATTTTATTCTTATCCTTAGAATAACCTGTCCCTGTGACCTCCCTTGCATGCATTTCCACAGGATGCAGCTTCAGTGGCTGGCATTTGACTGTCTTACGTGATTGCCTTTCTCCAGATTCTTGGTTTCACTTCCCCAGTCAAACGCTCGGAGTTCCCCAGAATTCACTGCCTACAAGGAGGAAAAACATTTATGAGGTATTCAAAGGTGATGTTGGGCCAGGGAGATAGCTCAGCAGCACAAGTGCCTGCCTAGCAAGCAAATAGTCCTGAGTTCAAACCCCAGTACCGTACAAACAAACAAACCAAAAAACAAAGGTGGTGTTGGGCTGGTAGACACATATTCAATTGTCAGGGAACAGAAAACAAAGCTGTCTGAGTTTCCTTTTTCCTCCTTGGAATAATCTTTAGAGAAGAGCAAAAACATGCACAAGGAAGGAAACAGATGGTAAAAACATGACCACCACACTGTCAGATCCGGGAAGTGCACTGTTGCTGCAAACAATGTGAATTCACACTTGACACAATTCCGAAGGCTAAGATGAGAAGGTACTCTGTGGAATTGTGCCCTGTGATGATCCTGGGAGCAGATGGCGACCAAAATCTAAATCAATTTAGAATTTATATTTTGATCATACACACACACACACACACACACACACACACACATACACACACACACACCCTTTTCTCTCCCAAGATGGCAGACAAAGGTTGTAGTACAAAGGACTCCTATTAAAATCTCTTCAGACAATTGGGCCCAGCTTTACATTGTTTTAGTTTTTCCTACTTTCTTCTGCTGCTGGGGGAGCCATAAAAGGAGAATACGGGAACAATTTCCTCCAGGAACATCTCTGAGGTGGGTACAGAGAAAGGTCTCACTTGGGCCATCTTAATTTGAGGACCCAATTTAAAGATGTCCTTAGTCCACTCCTGTCGTTTCCTCCCATCTCCTCAAAAGTTTCAGTGATTGAGGTCAGGTTCACAGCTCTGATCTTTGACCCGACTTCATGGCAGCTCAAAACAAACACAAAGTTCTGCACCTCAAAATGGGGTCTTTTGCCTATTTCAGACCAAATATGCAAGGACCCTTCAAAAATAGAAGTCCAATATTCTTACCTGGCTCCAATGTAGAATGTTCTGCACAGATGTGCCAGCAGGAGAATGGGCAACGTACACATTTGCTCGGCTCTGTAACAAAGCATGAGGGTCTGTGGGCCACAGAACTCCCGAGATGTGTACTTTACCCAAAGTAAATCTCCAAGAGTGTCAGACTATGGAACAGGAGCGTCAAGTCGTCAGAAGTTTTCCATGACATAGAAATGCACACATGCACATAAATGAAAAGTCACTAAATGTATTCCTAGGCATCTATGTTCTTCACTTGAGAATAATTTCTCATTCATTATCTACTTAAAAATCTTACTAGATGTATTTAGGGTAAGGGATTTGGAATTGAGCGTAGCTCTCTGCTGTTTAAAATTAGGTGAATTTGGGTAGTTATTAACCCCCTGGACCTTAGTGTACTACTAGGTAAAGTGGGGAGGGTATTGATGTATTTAAGTGTCTCATGGGTTTGTTGTGGGATTAAACATTAGTGTGGAACATGCATGATAAATGTCCACCAAGTGGTTTCTATAAGTTGAAGTGTTAATAAAGAAGGAGAAATCCTCAGGAGTTAGAGATGCCTTCCCTCATCTGCCTTCCACTGCCAGCTCTTACGGAGTCACCCAGATTACAGACACATTGTCCAGTGTCCCCCTCATTATCAGTGTGATCTGCATTAAATAATTGGTAGATATGAGAGCATACAGGCCAGCCCTTCTTCCAATTTGGGACAGTCTTGAAGGAGCACCTCATCTTCACATACCCCCGTAGGATTCACTTTTGAGGTTATATGCTAGACTTTTTCCTCTAGCAAATCCAGTCTCCTTTTTCTCCATTATCTCAAGAACAGAACCCCAAATCATTCTGCCTATTAACCTCCCCAGAGCATGCATACCACAGAGACCCCAAGGGTGACGCTTACCAGCTAGCAGCTGTGCCTAAGCCACACTGAGACTCCCAGACTGCATCGAAGAGCTTAAACTACAAACTGAAAGAGACCAGACTGAGGGAGAGGATGACACTGGGAAGGTGTCCCTATTGTCTGCCAGGTTCTAATCTCTTTTGCCTTTCTTATTTAGTACAGGCTTCTAGACCTCTTTCATCTATAATCTGTGAGACTAATATGTAGCAATGTGGACCTTGCTTCAGCCTCTGGTGAAGGCTTTCCAGCAGTCCCTAGTTCACATTGCTGGGTGTACATCTTCTGTAGGTCCTCACTGCTCCTTTGAGACTAGTAACTGCTAGCTTAGTTAGGAAACCGAGAATTTATTTTCTAGGCTCCTACTTACCATGTTCATATTGTTCGTGTTAAAGCCTCCCATAAGTAAGATGATATTGCTACAAATTTGATCAAGAATCATCTGGCCACAAAGGTAAATAACATATTGTCTGAAAAATCGGGTCTGGTACAGAAATTCTTTCCTGCCAAATAATCCCTGCAAAATATGAGGTGAAACAGAAGTCATTACGATGTAGTCTAGAAAACGTGGCTCTATTGTAAAAGTGTATGCTTTAGGAAATGGGGCGGCAAGACTTCTGTCCACACAAGGACTCCTCCAAGGTCTCACGTACCTTGATCATCATGTCTGGCAGCAGCAAAAATTTGGTTCCAGGGCTTTTTGCATATTTAACAGTGGCTATAGGGGCCAAAGCAAAATACATTTTGATTTTTTGAGCCAGCTCTGGCATTGTGGAAAACGCAATAAAGCCTATAAGAGAAAAAGGTATCAGCATGGATATTGAGTATCATAGGACTCACAAATATATATATTTTACCCTTATCAAAACATTTTAATAATTATGTATAAAGTACATTATAACTCTTCTCCTGTAAAATTACAAGCTCTTACTGGGAGGGTGAGCCACAGAGATAGCGCTTCCTAATGGCACCTGCTGTGATTGCTTTCGAGAGGTTAAGTTGGACATTCTGCTTACGCACTTCCTGCTTGCTTAGCCCATATAAGCTCTCGACCACCAGGATCAGGACCTGGCATTTTGAGGAACAATTCATTTCTACTCAGTGGCCATACAGCATGAACTAAATCTGCCTCCTAATGCTGGGTGTCATTTTGGCGTCCCTGCTTGCTGTGGGAATGGCACACGGAGATCTCAGTGACCAAAGGGCCAGAGACAGATGCCCTGGTTTGTGGCTGGATTCAAGGGAAGAGTAAGTGTTCTTTAACTCAGAAGTCTTTTGAAAAATATTTTGTCTCTAAGTTGTTCAAGTGAAAACTAGCTAAGATTGTCCAACAACTGGCCTGAGTTCACAGTGCTTTCAGTGTGACGACAGGTTTTAGAGATAATCTACTTCTGGTTTTTGTTTTGAAGGACTTGTCATAATAATTCCCATTATCTCTGTTATGGTTTGTGTCTAGTTGTCCCCTCCCCCAAAGCTTTATGCAGTTATAGGGCTGGTTTCTAGAGTTTGAGACTACTTCATAATCTAGTGTTGGGATTATGGGTGTGAGTGCCACACCCAGCCTGTGGCAGATAGCCTGAATGCAACATGAAGGAGACAGACTTGCTCTCTGTTGGCCCGTGTTTCTGCTGCTCCTCCCTTTTGGTCTTGTTTTTTGCTACTTCCTGCCGCCATGAACGGTTGCCCTCTGCCATGTGCCACTCTGCCTTGGAGCCAGCTGAGTATGGATTGACACCTCTGCAACTGTGAGCTAAATATACCTTTCCTTCCTTCATTTTGGGTTTTGGGTATTTTGTCCCAGCAATGAGAGAAAAGTAACTGAGACGAACTCTGAAGGGGGTAGGGGTAAAACTCTTACAGGAATTGAGGAATGTATGTATGTAATTTACATTCAACTTATAGACCTCACTATATAGTTGTTCTTTAGTGAATGCTATAAACATGTGAGTATAGATCTTACTTAGCAGCCCCATTAAGCCACAATGTAGCCATCTGCAAAACTGAGTTACAGTGCTATTCTCCTGTAGGCAATGAAGCAAAATGTTACACTTTTAATGACTGGCATTACTAGGTGCTCATAAAAAGCACTTATAAAGATGGGAATTATATAGGGATAATATTAAACCACGGGCATTAAAGAATATACAAAATTAAATCATTTACAAAGCTATTTTCATATTCATGAGTATAAACACAAACTGGTAACAGCACAGCAGTGCTGATTAAAGAATGTGTATTTCTTCCAATAACTGGCTGCTCATTGATCTATTTAGAGTGCAGCTTTGGCCTTTAACTCAGGGTTGGGTTTCAGGGTAAAAGAAAGAGATCTTTTTAGTCCCCAAGATCCTTCTCCTATGGCACACACTCTGATTCTCAGGATCTTTCTTCTCCTAATGCAAGCCATGGACACTTTTCCTATTGATTTCGGTCTGGATATAAGGCCAGGAGAGCCACAGTCTCCATCCCCCACCACCCCAAACTGTGCCTGCAAGGGGCTTCCATTTAAAGCCTCTCATGTATTCATCTAAAGCAAAAGGACCTCAGTGCATAATTCCAGATGTTGGCATTAGCTGGAAACGAGAAAGGCTTATGTAAACTCCATCAATTCAGCCCCTAATATGATCATAATACTCTATTTTTTGATTGTTTGTCATGTGGTGGCCCCTGAACTCAGGCTTCATTCATTCCCATTATTAACTGAGTATGAATTCTGTACCAGACACTTCTCTTACAATCGTGTCTTACAGACCTGCCTTACAGTCTTGACATCCGTGGAGTACAGACTTAACATACCTACAGTCTTACAGACATGGCATGAATAGCCCAGACAGTTCTAAGACCTCTAAGAGAGAGAGAGTAATTATCCTCAATTTGTCAATGAGGAAGCAGATTGGGTAGTTAAAGAACTGACTCAAGGATATTTACCTAAGGGGTAGGAAGGACAGTATTTGAGTCCTCATCTGTCTCAGCCCAAGCTCCCTCTGCTGTACCTCAGGCCTCTCTCAGCCCAGTCCCTGTTTCTCGAGGGGCTTAGAGTGACTGAAGAGGACAAAACCAGACCCTAGAGAAGCCCAAGAAGACTGGCTCAGGGACAGCTGGTGCCTCAGGCCACATTTCTTCTGAGTATACAAACCTGATTTCCTTTGAACCTACCCATGGTGGTGCCCTGCGAATAGCCGACATAATAGATCTTTTCCTGGTCTGTTTTCTGCAAAATAAAGTTTATCACTGCAGGAAGGTCAAACCTAGCCATCTCATCATAACTACAAAGGGAAAAGACAAAGTTATATGAAACATTATAATCAGGTACAAACAGAGCCACCACCACCCCGCAACAGTTTACAAATGAGTACTTGAGGGCCAGCCCTGTCAACTTGTTACAATGCTCCTCACAACACTCAGGGTGGAGCTATTTCAAAACTGAGACACTTGGGTGTCTCTGGGGTCTTGGGCTGTCAGCCAAGTGCTGTTTGCTGCAGATGCCATTGCTCAGGATCACCAGTGGGTGCTGAGTGCATGCTCTACCTCTTGCACTGTTTGCATGGGGCCATACAGATTCCTTTATAGGACAATATTAAGGATGCAGCAGGATCCCTCCTCTGATGAAATGTATCAAGAACAGATGGATTGCCAGAGATAATGTAGGTAAAAACATTAAAAAACTTGTAAGGCCATGAAAGAGGTAAGGCAAATTGATAGTTTTCTTTCTTTTAAAACTGCTACCTGGTCTCAGTTCTTTCTGGAGGCATTTGGACTAGTCATTACTCATAGAGAAGTTAGTCTCAGACCAACCACCTTCAAGGGAATGGATTTGGTTCTGTCTCAATCACTACCTGACATCTCATTAGCCTTCAATGTGGGAAACCCAATATTCCTTACACATCCCACCAAAGAATCCCTAGCTAATTGGCAAAATTAGCTATATCATGTTAGCATATTGATAACACAGCCCAAGTAATTTATTCAAATACTTGAACCTCTAACTCTTTACCCAGTTCTCCCGAAGGTCTCCATGTCTACTTTGATCTCAAGATTTTCGTATACCTGAAGGCCCAGAACTCATCTTGGTCTACAGAGAGGGTCTTGTGCTTCCGAGACCAGGTGTTTCCCCTGCTGTTCCCCAGCCACACATCAAAGCCAGCATCTGCCAGGATGAAGCCCAGGCTGTTGTTGGGAAGGTTGGAAATCCAGTTGCTGGCATCGCCAAGCAGACCGTGCTGCAGGAGCACCACTGGCCTGGACCCTGTAGACATGAGGGAAGGTCAGCTATTGTGACACAGCCTTCGCCTTTCCTGTGAGGCTGTAACCTGCAAGGACTTGCAAGTCAAGCGAGCCCAGGCTCGAATCTTGATTCACCTGCTTGCTAGCTGGATTCGCAGTTCACAATTCCAGTTCACAATTTTGTATCTTAAATTCTTCATTATTAATGAAATTTGATTTTGTTAGGACTTTAAAAGAGCAGAGGACAAAATATAAAAGTGAAAGATCAGAGGGACCAGGTGGCACAATGCTTGACAAAGGATGAAAGCAATTCAGCTTCCATTGTTTTTGTGTAATTATTACTGGGGAACTTGTTTGGAATCCTGACAAGTGTTAGAAGTGACCCAGTAGAGAATATGCTTGATTGATTAAGAGTAGATAGGAAGGTAGGTAGATAGATAGACAGACAGACAGATCAATACGTATGATCATATATGCACAAAACCATGTAAAGTGGTATAATCATTAAAGGTCCTTTGTATTAAGAGGACCCACATACCAGATTGAAAGAAATCCCTTTCAGTAAAATAAAATTACAGCACAGTAAGTCCCCAACATGCGAACATTGCACTGTGAGCCTTCACAGACAGAGCGCACATTCCATCGCGAGCACTCCTAGACGTGGGCGAATCGCGTCCAGGCTCCCACGTCTGTGGACGCCGTCACAGCTGCGTGGCTATGCGCCCGCTGTACAGTGCAATGGTGCAGGGCAGTGCAGGGCTCAGTCACAGCCCAGGATGCCCGGAAGCAACAGCAAGGGTGGTGAGGAGGGGACCGCTAGGAAGTGCAAAGCAATAGCCATGGAAACCATAGTGAAAATAATGGAGAGACTGGACCGAGGTGCAGAGTTGGGAGGCACCGCTCCTCCAGCTGCCCCTCCTCCCTCCTCCAGACAGTGACTCTTCTCGTCAGTTCACTCCTTGCAGTCCCCCATATACTGTTTTCTTTTTACTGTACTGTACCACCATTTTAAGATGACTAGAAAAGTAAAAATAGTTTATGTACAGTATTTTGTGTGGTTTTTTTAATGCTTTATTCTGTATATTTTTGTCAAAGGTATATAAGATTCCTTTTGTTGGTGTTTACCAACAGTTCCAACTTACAAACACTCTCCTGGAATGGAACTTCTTCACGATTTGAGGACTAACTGTAATCACTCATAATATTCCTTTGAATACTCCACCACTGAAGTTAAGCTAGAGCTGCAGGAACAATATCAACCATTAGAGGGGAATATTCCACACTGACTGCTTTGAAAGGCTGACTCCTTTTATCATAAACTACTTGACAGTGATACTTAATGAGTGAACAGTACATCGATAGGATAGAAAAAAAGCAACTTGATTAATGAATAGGGTCTCCAGGAAACCCTTGCTCTTAGTAACTGCTGGGAAGAGTCATGCCTTACCCCTCCCACCCCAGATTTGAAGTTTAGTGCAATGTTTTCTCTCCATTTCCTCTCTACTCATTTGTTTATACAAAATTCATTCATTCTACAAATATAGCATCCAGTAGCCCTATAATGTGCTCAGCACTCTTTTAGTCACTGTATATAACTCAAAACAAAGTAGCGGAGGTCCCTAGTCCTATTAAGTTTCCACTCTGGAAGGAGACAGACAATAAGCTAACAGGCTTGACACCTATCACGTCAGGTTCTGCTAAGTGCTAAGGACACCAAAGCGGATCAGGGTCACCAATGGACAGCAAGGCGGTGCTGTTTTGAGTACAGTGGGCAGGGAAAGGGGCCTGCACGAGCTGCGTTGGAGTCTGAGGAGAGTGTGCTGCAGGGAGAACTGTGAGTTCAAAGCCGCTCAGCCAGGAATATGCAGGGCAGTAGGAGGCATAGCTGTGCAGCTGGCATTTAAAAAAAGGTCAAATTAAAAAGCCCCGTAAGTACAAACTGAAATAATATCAATCCTGAAGCTTCTTTACACCAAAGGGCAATAGAATTTAGCCAGTACTTTTTGTTCCTCGTTAAGAACAAAAGGGGCTGAGGAAATAGCTTAGCAGTCTAAGAGCCAGCTTGGCAAGCTCAAGGACCCAAGTTTGATCCCCGGTACTGCATGGCATGCCAGCCCCGGAGCCCCAGGCCGTGCCGGCCACCGAAACCAGGTGTGGTAACACAGGCCTGTAACACCATAGCTCGGGAGGCTGAGAAAGGAAGATCACTACTAGTCTGAACTGCATAGTGAGACCGTGTATCAAATAAATTTTTAAAAACGAATATCAGCCACATAGTAAGCAGAGCTGGATTTTGGGGGGGATTTTTTTCTTTCTGTTTTTAGGATCCCAGAATTAATACAAAGCAGAAAGATTGAGGAATCATTGTTGGTCAGCAATCACTCAGATTAATGTAGTAGGATGGTATAGAATCTATCTATCTATCTATCTATCTATCTATCTATCTATTTATCTGATGGAATCGGGGTTTGAACTCAGGCCCTTGTGCTTGCCAGGAAAGCGCTTATTCCACTGAGCCATCTCCCTGGCCCTCAAAGCTGGATGTTGAGGTCAACATTTTGGCAAACACTAGCACAGCCTTTCTGGGTCATTTACATAACCCTTACGAGTGGCAGTTTCTTTGAGTTATTGTGAAAATCAAAACAAGACTAATGAAAATAAAGCACTTAGTGTTGTACTTAGCATACAGAAAGAACACAATCCGTACACACAAGAGAATGTAGTTGCTGCTATACACAGGAGCTACAGTATTAAAAAGATTAGAGGCAAATAGAAATGGGATGTGGGCATACTTTAATTAGTAATGAAGATGAATATAATTTTGTTTTATTATTATTATTATTATTTTGTATTTACTGCAGGGTGGGTCTATAAGGTCTCACTACACAGACTGGACTCATAGTGATTCTCCTGTTTTTAGCTTCCTAAGTGCTGGGATTATAGGCGCGCATCACCATGCCCAGTCTTAATAGCCATCTCAGCGCTCCCCAGGGACAGGGCCAACATGGCAGGCCAGGGATCAAACCTCCAATCCCTGCATCTGCCTAAGCAGGCACTTTAATCTGCTGAGCTATCTGGCTATCCTTGTTGTTGTTGTGAAGATGAATTTTAAAGAAGCCAATATTCACTGAGAATCTTACTGATAGGTTCTGTAAAACTACTAAATTGTCATGGCCCTGATTCAACATGGCTGAATCCCCAAAACCACAACTTATCTTCCCAATGACCACTTCCTCCTTCTTCCCCACCCCAGTCCTGGATACATTTCCTGTGCACACAGTGGAGACCTCAATCAGCTCCTCACGTGTCGCTGAGCTTGCCCCTCACACTCTGCCCCCACCAGAAGTCTGTGCAGTCTCAGCTTTCCATCATCTCAGGACAGAGGATCCCCCGTCTCCCTGCCCTCGATCCTCTCTGTGCCGTCAGAGTTAATAAGGGCTCCCCCACCCCTTTCTTGTGTTTCTGCTTCTCTGCTGTGCTGCCAATGAAAAACCTAACACATATTAAGAAGGGAATTACAAAAATCATACAAACATGTATCAACAATTAAAAGTGGCACATAGAGCCTGGTTCTTCAAGAGTCAGTGAGAAGTGAGGAACCGTCTTAAATATTTAAAGTACTCAGGATGGGGAATGCAGTGTGCTGTGATGAGGCCCAGAGGCTGAGCTGGCATTTGCGTTCTCCATGAGGAGATGCAGTGGGCATATTTAAGGCATCATTCATGAATATTCTAGAAGACTTGTACGTATGTATATGATAAGAAGTACAGGTCTGATGAAAAAGTTAAGTGGTAGAAGGGGTCAGATGGTGGATTTTTCATGAAGTTATTATTTTTTTGTAGTATTGTGGGTTGAACCCAGAAGCTCACAATGTTATATACATTGTCTACCACTGAATTACCTAGCCTTCTCCAACCAGGAGGGTTTTTTTTTTTTAAATGTATTTGGTTGTTGCAGTGTTTCACTAGGGAGCTCTGTTTCAGGACTCTGGCTGGCTCAGCTCACCCTGTGGGTGGGGCTGGTGCAGCATGTGGTGCTGGGGATGGAACTGTAGTCTCTGCACTTGCCTGAGCTTGCAGGGGCATTAGTCCACTGAGCTATCTTGCCAGCCCCCAGAATTTGTGTTTTGAAAAGCAAACTGAGGTGGAATAGGGTGGTGATGATGGGGACTCTACCATATGGGAAACTACATTCTTTGACCTAAGCAAGAAATCTCAGTTGGACTAAGAATCTAGGCTCTTTTCTACATATCGAAATAACATGCAAGACTGCTGTGTTGGGATGACCTCGGATAAATCATACCTTTCTTCTTAGGTTGTGCCTGGCCTCGAGGAATTCTGTTAACAGAAAGGATATACCCATCTTCAGTAGTAACTTCATACTCTTCACAGGGATAACCTTTATGCTGGATGATTTCACTCTATGGAAAAAGCACAATTTCTTTTGAGCTCTAAATGGCTGTATTCTTAGTAGTCCAAAAGTAAGAGTAGATGCTGTAAGACATAGATTAGAAAGCCTTCGTTATTCCCCAACTAATTATATTATCTTTTAAAAAAAAACAGTGCAGCCATTCTCCCCAGTCCTTACATTTTTTGTAATGGTTCTGGCAACTGAACCTCAGGCCTTGGACATGCTAGGCAAGCACTGGGCCACTGAGCTGTAGCCCAGCCCCCTGACTTCTAGTTTTAATATGGAGACAAGGCTGGGACAGTGGTTCTAAAGTGTGGGTGAAAAGCACCAGCCCCATTTGCACACTCTGGAAAGGCACACTAGTGCATTCCGAACAGAGGTACTGATTAGGGCCTGAGGACTGGGCCCAGCAATGCATTCCACAAGCTCGATGAAGACGTCGGATGGACTGTGACGCTGGCTAAGTGCTGGACCGGAGCACTGACTGTGAAAACTAGGTGTGAGTTGGGCTCATGCAGGACGCCTGCATGCAGAGATTCTTGAGGCTCTTGAGGTCAGAGATGAGGTGTTATGCAGCCAGCAGGACCCCCATTCGAGGACAGCTTCCTGGAGTCCTGGGCCTTGCCTTCGGTAAGACACTGTCAGCTCCAAAGTAGACTCAAGAACAGTGATTCTTTACATTTTTTAGGCTAAAACTCCCTCAGTGAATTTAAGGAGAACCGTGAAAAAGGATCTGTGTGTAGGCACACAAAAACATATTTTCATATAATTTCATTCCTTGCTGGCTCTATAGGAGCCTCTGCTTAAATACCCCTGTATACAGAGTTGACACCTGTAGAAACCCTTTGAAAAACAGGAAGCTGCAACCTCCTCGAAGGATCATCACTGGGTTTTTTTTTTGGTTTTTTTTTGTGTGTGTGTGTGTATTTAGTTAATACAGGATCTACAGGGTCTCACTACAGAGATCAAACTTATAGTAATCCTCCTGTTGTCAGCCTCCCAAGCACTGGGATTACAGGCACTGGGATTTTGGCATGTACCATCACACCCAGTCTATCATCACTGTCTTCATCTGGAGAAGAAGGAAACTATTCCCATCACAGGATTCTGGGAAAAGGAAGAGAGCAGAAACCCAGGCTCCAAGCACCTGGTGTAGCATACAGTCATTAAGAAGAAAGCTCTCAAGTCTCATGACTACCACTATAATTAAAACCCAATCAGTCAAGTCTCATGGAATTTAGCATTCGTTTTTGCATATGTGTGATCTGCACTTGTGTCCACTGTATACTCAGCTGTAAATAAATTCCAGTGGACACCAGAATTACTTACAGGGTTCTGTAAAGCACAAACTGCTGGACTCCAATCTCAAATGTTCTGACATAGTCAGGAGCTCTGGTAGACACGAAGGCTATCTCTAACAAGTTGCCAAGCAAGCTGATTTGTTGACCCAGGGGCTATCCGCCAGGACTCACTGCTGTGGGTGCCTTGGAGGTGATTTGGTGACAAGATAGACATACCAGACTGGAGCACAGAGGCCCCTTCACCGATGTCACTGAGACGTTCTGTGGAATGGGCCCAGTGAGGGCTGGAGGGTGTGAATGAGGGAGGAGTGCAGGAACTCTGAGCAGGAGCACTAAGTAGGTGAGGCTTACAGAGGGAGGGGACATCGAGCTGAGCCTCAAGGACTGAAGAGTTACCCAGGGCCTGGGCAGGAGGGGCTTGGGAGCCTGGGCATCCCAGAAAGAAAGAGCTAGGGCTCCAGTGGACACTGTCTCAGGATGGTCAACAGACAGGATTGGAGGAGAGTTTATGCAGGGCAATAGCAGTATATAAATGCATACATAAGGAATATAGACCCACTATATTCTAAAGGGTATGATATTGCTTATGAAGCTGCAAGTTTTCATAATCATGCATTGTAAAACTATGAGTATTTAACTCTTAAATTTTGTTTTAGGCAAAGCCCTAAGGAGGTTTTTTTTGTTTGTTTGTTTGGGGTTTTTTGAGCTGGGAATCGATCTATGCGCCTGATTGCACTAGCCCAAGAGGTGCTTTAAACAACTGAGCAATCTGGCAAAGCCCCCTTAAATTTTGTTTCAAATTGACATGTTGTAGTTGTATTTAATATTTACTTTCAAACTGGGTGTGGCGGCACACACCTATAATCCCAGCACTCTGAGACTAGCCTGCTCTACACAGTAAAAGCCTGTCTCACTCCTTACCACCCCAGAAAGCCACAAAGTTTAGCTTTCAATTCCATCATCCACCTTTGAAAAATCTAACTTAAGGGACCTGGGGAGATAGCTCAGTTAAATAAGTGCTTGCCTGACAAACACAAGGTCCTGAGTTCAATTCCTGGTACCACCAAAAAACCAAATCTAACTTAAGGAAAAAGTCAGAAATATATATTTAAACACATATTATTGTTTGTAATTGTAAAAAATTGTATGGCCACATTTATTAAATAAGTAGTTGCAGACACTCTACCCAGAACCCCTTCAGGGAAGCACTTGCACCATCTAATGGGGGTGGCATCAGCAGAGAGCACTGGGCAGCCCCAGGTATGTGGAGCCGCGGTCTCCAAGGCCAGGTCCAGCGACTACCTTGTTAGAATATAGCAGTATGTAATGGTTACCTGAGCCGAACTCTGTGAACTCTACAGCACTCTTTTACTGTTGTTGGCTTTTGTTTCATAAAAGAAGAAAATTTATTTGATGGTGCGGGAAAGGAAAGGAAAGAGAGATGGGGAAAGGAGACATGGTGGACAACATCAAGGGCTCTTTTCGTGCATGGCTCCCACGGGCCTTGCAGGGGCTGGTCTCGGAACTGGTCGCAGCTAGCCTGGTTCCTTTACCCACCCCTGCTTCTTTTCTCTCTCTCTCCTCCCTCCTCCCTCTTTCCACTTTTTCTTTCCCAGTCCTAGACAGACAGACAGACAGACAGGATGAGACCTCATTCTATGGCTCAATCTAGTCGTAAGCCTCAGCCACCCCAGTCACCAGGACAATAAGCATGTACCACCTCACCTATCGGTGCTTCTGTAGATTCTCCTTAATAAATGTTCTTGATATGAGTCCTGCCATATGATCTGTCTGTTCCCAGAGAATGCAACCTGTGGCAAGTATGAAGGCCTCCAAATGGAACATAACCTGGGAAGCTAAGGCAATGCTCTTAGGTTAAGGCCTGGGGAAAGTCCTCTCTCTCTCTCTCTCTCTCTTTCTCTTTCTCTTTCTCTCTCTCTCTGTCTCTCTGTCTCTCTCTCTCTCTGTCTCTCTCTCTCTTTCTCTCTCTCTCTCTATATATATACACATAAATATATTTATTTATATCAAATATATTTCAATATAATATATTTAAATATATAAAAATATATATTTTTTTAAAGAGAAGAAGAATAAGCAAACAATGAAGCTGGGTTTCAAAACAAGTTAATAGGACAGTTACAATAGTTGATACACTGTGTATTGTCTTTGAAGTAATTAACTGGAGTATAAAATATAGGCATGATGTCTCACTTAAATAATACTAGCACAAAACATTCTGTTCAAGGAACTGAGAGAAGTTAGCTGTATAACTATTTTAACTATCTTGTGCATACATTTTTTTCTTTTTCCCTTTTTTCCTGTAGCAGTTTGTTTTTTCTTTTGAATAGTGTTTTCCAAGTGTACAATATTCATTATACATTTCAGATCCTACTTTCTCATTCAATTTTTCACACTAGTGAGATAATATGATTTTAAAACTATGAGTCTGATTTATTTTATTTGTCACTATGATCTCAAGTTACGTTCATTTACCTATAAAAATCTCCAGTTTATCCTTCTTTATAGCTGAATAGTACTCCAGTGTATAAAAGACCACATTTTAAAAAATCCATTCCTTTGGTTTATCCAACCATTCTTAGGTTGTTTCCAAGATTTAGCCATGACAAAGTACAGTGCTGTAACATGGGTGCATAAATATTGCTGTCGTATGATGATTTTAATTCTTTTGGGAAGATATCCAGAGATAGTAATATTGTTAAATAGAAAACATGTTGGAAAATAGTAAACTATGCACTGCACTCTGTTCTTTTGAAAGCAGAAATATTCATAGATTAAAAGAACAAGAGAGTACATATGAGAAAATTATTAGTGTTTCGTTCTGGGTACTGGGTGTCTTATGGTCCTCTGAGTCTTTCTCAGATTTTCTTTCTTTTTTTTTTTTTTTAATTTAATGTATTTGATTGTTACAGGATCTCACTATGCAGCTCAGACTCAGAGATCCTCCTGTTTTCAGCTTCCCCAGCACTGGGATTACAGGCATGTGCCACCACGGCTAGTCTCTGTGGCCAGCTCAGCGCGCCTGGGGGCGGGACCAGTGCAGCATGCAGTACCAGGGATCAAACCCCAGTCCCTGTGTTTGTCTAAACAGGCACTTAGTCTGCTGTGCTATCTCACTGGCCCCCACAGACTTTTCTATAGTGGACACACATTACTATTGCAATAATAAAAAACTCAGTGTAAAAGTCACCTAACCCTACTCTACCTTCCACCCCAGTGCATGGCAAGCGCTGAGCTGCCCCAGGCATCTCACAGGCTGATCCCTCGAGCACCGCTGTCTCCCCAAATGGAGTTTGTCCCTCAGCGTTCAGGCTGAGATGGGGTCGTCAAAGTCCTTTCCCAAGCTTCCCAGATCAGTTCCTCCTGTGCATGTTTTCTTTCATCTTATTACTATCACAATTAGTAACTGAGTATTGGTCTTTCTGGGTTGTGAGCTCCATTAAGTCTGGGATTTTGATATTGTCACATCTTTCTGTGGCTTCAGGGCACTGTATTAGGGATCTACTATGTGCTCAATAAACACCTGTGAAAATATACATGAATGAAAGTAGCTGCATACTATGGCATAGACTATGTAATCTACATGTGTCAGTACAGAACCAAACAATTCCGACTCTCACTCATAAGCATACGAATTTTCTAGTTCCCTTGCCTGCTCAGTGGCAGAGCCCAACTGAGTGGTTTGTTGTTGTTTTTGTTCATTGAGATAGTCTCCCTAAATCTCCCACATAAGCCTTGAACTTGCGATCCTCCTGCATCAGCACCCTGCCAAGCAGCTGGAATTACAGGCACTGGCCATTCTATCCAGCTTTCAATATGCTTTAGTCTTGAGAAACCTGTCCTGAAACCTCAAGGTGTGTAGGTGTCTAGTTTCTTCATGGGTGGGGCTGGGGCTGGGGCTGTTGTCTGTACAGTTAAAGAGACTCCTTCCACTCGAGAATCTGGGGACTGTGGCCAGGATGTTCTCAGGGCCAGAAAGATGATTCAGGTCTCTGCACCAATGTGGTAACTCTCTGCATTCGCCATCAGTTAGTAATTTGAATGGACAGAGGAAACCTGATATTTGCAAAACTTCAGAATATTTCTATGGCTGGCTATACAAGAAGGCTTCTATAAAAATGCCTTACACTTGAAGAAATTTGACTAGGTACATAGCTCAGTGCTAGAACACTTCGCCTGCTACACAATAGGTCCCGGCTTCTGTCCATTGTACCATAAACAGACAAACAAAACCTGCACGAATCTAGGATATCTTTCCTCCTTCTGGGAGGCGTTAGACAGGTCCGAAGAGCGTGGCCTTCACACACAGCTGTCTTTCTCGTCACGCCTGTCCTTCTCACCTGGGAGGGTTTGGTGTGCAGTGATTATAATTATAGGCTTTGCGCTTAGGCAAGCTTGAATTTAAATTGTAGCTCCACTGTGTACCAGTGTGAGGCCTTGTTTAACTTGCTTAACTTCTTTAATCCCAGGTATTTGGTTTGAAAAATGTAGATAGTCATATCTTCTGCACAGGGCAGAGAAGATGAAGTGAAATAGTATCTGTGCAGATTTTATCATAATATCTGCTAGGAGATAAGTGTTTCTCTCCATGGCCTTTATCAGAAGCCAATTTAAAATTGGAAACTAGATCCTACCACCCATCAAGAAAACCTGGGAAAAACCGAAAGAGATGTGTCACCACCCATGTGTCACCCATGTGTCACCACCCATAAGTTTTACTCACAGGAGGTCTTCAGTGCTCCATGTCCTCACATTGGGCAGGTTAGAACAGCCCCAGATAATGCTAATAGTAAGTACACGGACAGTGAGAAGGCAGGGTCGGCACTTTCACAATATAGGAGAAAGTAGGGAAGACTGAAATACAGACAACATGGAAAGATATCACACTGGCCCCAAATCTGCCAGTCATTTCTTTGCTCATAGGATGAACCTAAGAGTTCAAGGAACAATTACAGTTTGTCTAAAACTCGAAGGATTAATTTAGTCACCCCAATGTACTTAATTTGTTTGAAGAGCCCCAAGGTCTACTGACCCCAGCTCAGCATTCTCTCAGTCCCATGTGCGGCTTCATTTCTGTACTCTTCTAGCATGAATCACCACCACAGATAAACGCAATGCACAGTGCGGACACGACAGAGATGCGGGGGTTAACATGCAAAGCACTTCATATCCCCATATTGTTCTGAGAACTCCAACTTACAATATTCATGAATGCTTCAGGGTCCACAGCTTTAGTCGGCAAATGTCCTGAATTCACATTTCTTTGAAGCAAATACGCCACCAGGATCAGAAGCCATATCTCAACTCTGTGGGAGACAATCCAGGCCGTTGACAAGATTTCTGACATGGTCCAACATCTGCATTTGTTTCCCCCTGACACTATAATAACTGCATCTAAAGCCAAAAGAAGAATCTGTAGGTTTAAAACTGGGTTCTACATTTTCTGGCTTCAACTTCTTCCCTCAGTTCTAAAGCCCGTTGGGCAAGCACAGTAGACAGGAATGGAAGAACCAAGCAAGCTCCAAACATTGCCTAAGATGTCTCAGTGCCATCTGACTCCGCCTGCTTCTCCGTCACAGTAACAAAATTATAATCACCAACCCCTCAATTCTCAGTGTGTAAAACTTTCTTTGATGCAACCTGGAGATTGACACATAGGAGACAGCTCCTGAACCCCTGCTCTCCATCACCAGTTATGAGGGCCACGGGCAGCACCTCCCTCATCCCTCCCTAGTTTTCATATTTCTGTAATAAGTAAAAAAAAAAAAAATATAAAGTCTGCAGAAACATGGTGAGTTTTTGTAGCCACATTCTGTAGTTCAGTGATCAGGGCAGTTGGGTTGAAGAACAAAGGTAGTCAAAATTGCTTTTATTGGAAATTCCCCAAATTTTAAGGATATTTTCTATTTTTTAGTGATGGTTTTGATTGCTTAATCCATTTGATCTAGTTCAATTAAATAGATATATACAAATTTTTATTTTGCTTTGTAAGCACTTACTTCTAGAAAATTGACACCTAGTAATTAAACCATCTGAGATATCTAAAATAATGAGTTTCGGCCTATTTAGTTTCATAAAATTAATGTCCCAGTTCAGTTGCGTGTGAGTTAATATGAGCAATTACTTGGCCTATTAATAAGTAAGCAGCCTGGGCAGGAAGATTCCTTTGTCATTTTGAGTAAAAGAAAAGTGTATGGGAAGTTAATAAAAAATATACTAGTTGAAGAATTTTCTACTTTTACAACATCTGGGTGTAGCTGAGCTGCGGCATCCATGCCGCGCTGTACTCCAGGGAGTGTGTGGGTGCAGGCCTAGAAGCTGGAACCGGAAAGGTGAGTGCGGGAGAGGTGTCTGCCTGGATGACTCAGCCGTGTGCACCCTGGGCTGGCAGGCTGGCAGGGTAGGCATGGAGGAGAGGCCGCCCTGGGACCCTTATCTAGACCAGCCTGGAGCTGGACCTGCCTACCCCTGTTGACTGTGTGCTCAAGAGAGGCGATTGGGCCTAATTAAAAAGCAGAGGGAACGCCTATCTAGCTTCAGCACCACAGAGCTTAGTGACGTTGTGCAACAAGCGAAGTCTGGGAAGAGCTGTGCCTTGCACTGTTAATGTTTTAGGCTTTTAAAATGCTATAGAAGAAGAGATCTCCTTGGGCTTTCATTTTTAGAAATGCACAGATACCTTAAATGAATTGCTCAATATTGCTGGCTAGATTTTGGCCAAGTGAGAAGTAAGCTTCAGATATTTAAATTCACTGTTTAATATTATGACCACATGAAATATCATTTCAGTGTCTCTACTACTTAAGGATGAAATGTCCTATAGTACTAAAAAATCAAGCATGTTGCTGTCTGTATATTGTTTCTTAAAGAAGTCTGTGTGTGTGTGTGTGTGTGTG
>NDGM011196337.1:0-19126 GCA_002564305.1 Octomys mimax
CTGTTATACAGCTCTAGTGTTCAGTAAATTTTTTTTTTCAGTTATGCATTTTGGTCCTTATTTTTTTTTATTTTTTAAATAATAATTTTCTTTTATTTTGAAGAGTAAAAAATGTTCAGTAATATTTAATAAATGAAAGAGTAAACATGCTAGGTGGATAAGTGACTTTCCTACATTTGATGGCTTATTTTAAAGATAAAAAATAGTTTTAGAAAAAAAAATATATGAGAAAAAATACAGAGTTTCACTAAAAAAAAAAAAATAGGAATTCAAGGACTGCTATTAAATGACCCAGCTGAATAACTGGCCTCAGAGCCATATCCTTAGGCACTCTTTCTACCTAGGCTACTCCTCTACCTGTTCCCCTTTTCTCAGTTTTGGGCCAGTGGCTTCTTTTAGATCATGTTCTATTTAACCTTGCTTTTCTTTAAAGCTCAACCTGCCTTTCCGATTATTTTGTCATGCAATATATTATTATCAATCACAGTCACAACATAACCCTCAGATTTCTCACACACACCTTCATAGTTATATAAGCTACCAAAACAACTATCTGCCTGAGTGATGGGAAGACGAGCAAGAAAAGATGGCGGCCTAAAGAGGTAAGTGCAATGCAACGGGTAGTTTTGAAGTTGTGTGTGCAAAGCAGCATGCGAGGTACAGCCTCAAAGAGATTAGAAATGAATGAGAATATTAGAAAAAAATAGAGTAGTGGTAGAAAATGATGGGGAAAAATAACACATTACAGCACTCTCAGAAGGAAAGATGATTTATCTCTTTGAGGACGAGGAAGAAAACAGGCTAACTTAATGGAGCGGGAGGCTATTGAGAAAGCCTTTAAAAAGTGATAGCATTAAGACAAAGAAGTGAGCAGATAAATAGAATTCTGCTCCAAGAAACCAAAACAAACAAGGGAGCAAACGCAGAAAAGATGAGTACATTTAAAATGCTGCAGTCCCTTAAGTTGGTCTTTGAGATAGAGTATGTGTTTAAAAACAACATAAAAGAAAAGACTGGAACAATAGCTTGTGGATACATCCATCCTGTAACAAGGCCTTGAACGCCCAGCTGGAGACCTTGTGTGTAATTTTGTGGGCAATGAGGAACCACTCAAGATTTTTGAAAAAAAAGGAACTGCACCATACCAAAGATGTACTTTTGAAGTGTTAACAGCCGGAATAGTTTGGCTTTATATCCAGAGCTTGAGGCTTGGCGGAGCTGAGAGGAAGTGCTCAGTTTAAAATAAAAGATGCCACGGAGGAGTTGAAGCTCACGATGATGATGAACACCTCGGAAATGAACAGGAACAAAAGACAAATGTAAAACACATTAGGCAGCTGTTCAGAGACCCAGCGGATGGGTTTGGGATGGGCAACAATGATGCATGCTTCATTAAGGCAAAGAGAAAGAAGATTTAGAGACAGATCCTAGAGTTGGCCTCTGGAAGATATTCTTCAGAGCTAAATACCAGTGCAGTCCATGCACAGAAGTCTGGCTGAGAGGGATAATAAAAGAGCCGGTAGCTTCATTCATTTGGGCTGCTCTGACAAAGTACTATAAACCACAGAGCTTACACACAGACATTATTTCTCACAGTTCTGGAGTTCACAGATGGTCCATTGTCACTGTGTCCTCGCGTGGTGGGCCACTGGCTCTCCAGAGTCTCTTTCATAGGCCCACAAATTCCTAACATGAAGACTCCACACTCATAACCTACTTGCATTTCAAAATCCCCATCTCCTAAGACCATAACTTTGAAGGCTAAGATTTCAACATCTGAATTTTAAGGGGAAACAAATTTTAAGATCACTGTGACCAGTAAGACAGAAGGGTAAGCCAATTCCTTGTAAAACTTTGGTTTAAAAATTTTTTTTAAATATCTGGGAATGGTGACACACATCTGTAACCCCAGCACCGGGCAGGCTGAGGTAGGAGGCTCATTGTGGGTTCAAGGCTAGACTGGGCTACACAGTGAGTTCAAGCCCAACCTGAAGTACATAGCAAGACCCTATCTAAAAAACAACAGCAACAAAGTAAATACATACATTAAAAATGTTTGCAAAGATAAATAGTAGTAGTCTTGAGTAAGAGTTACACAGAATATAGAAGTTCTGAGCATTCTTTTGACACACAGGAAGACTTAAGTCTTCTCCCTCTGTGTTAGTGTCACAAAGGCCCAAGTACACATCCCTCCAGCGTAAATGCCCATTTGCTTCTGATTGCTCCACACTAGACTGAAAACCCTTAAGGACAGAAGCTGTATCTCTTCCATGATTTTTCCTAAGCATCTAACCCAGTGCCCAATACAGAAGACACTTGAGATAAATATATTAAGACTCAATGAAAAAGTTTAAAGGTGACATTAAAATGAAATTGGTGAGGCAAAGTCCTCAATGAATTATGAAGGGTTAGGACCAGGCAACAGGGTGGAGAATTAACCTTCAGTGGACATAGCGATTTGTTACCTAATTTCCCCATCAGTTTATTTGAAGGATTCAAAGAATCCTATTTATAGAGATTATTGATATAGAAAAACAAGTACTAGCCATACACAAACAGGATATATTCCTTCCAAAGTGGAACCTAGTGCTCTTAGAGTTGAATCATACCAAAGGCTCCTAGTATTGTTTTCAGCTTTAAAAACACTCATTCAAAATAGAGACATTAAATGACATTGTGATGTAAATAATAAGCTTAAGAGTTAAAGAAAAAGAATGAAGGTTCAAAGGAAATAAGATGGGAAAATGAGGGAAATGACCCACAAGAGAAAGATACCAAGTGTCCCTTACAATGGGAGGCTTACCACCTCCTCACCACTTCACTGCTCTGTACTTCCGGGGTGGCCCAGAAGTTCTGTCCCTGTGAGTGTACAGGAGCCAGGATATGGCTCTCTATCTCTCAGATCCACATGAGTTTCCAGGTGACAGTGGGAAGCTCCATTTCCAGGCTACCAAGAGGAAGCTCAATTTTTAGAAGATGAACAAAAAGAACAAAGGCCTCACCATGCCAAGAGTTGGGTTGAGTCCAACAATAACCATGCACTAAGAACCAGCCCTAGGAGGGTCTGGAGCTGATGCACATTGGCCTCCAAGATCGTGTGAGGTAGAAGTGTCTGAATATGAGAATAACTTCTAGCCCCAACTAGCAAGGCAAGTCGAAGTCAGGTAATCACTTACGCATACTGTTTCTCTAAGGTTCAGAGCCTATAATTTCAGATGGGAATACAGCGGGAGGGAGGGGTGACCACAAAGAAAGCTATTAAGGAAACAACAGTGTTTAATCTGATTTCCCCATTTTAGAAAGAGTAAAGCAGAACTGGGGAAGAAGAAAAAGGGAAGAGTGGGATAGAAGGGAAATGAACAATGATCGAGGTGGTATACACATACGTATGCCCCAAAATGAATTATTACATACCATATAATAATGAAATAAAAATTTTAAGAGAAAGAGACCCCACATCAGAAAAGCAAAATACGTCCATAAGATGCTTTCACATCCTGAACTTATTCAGCAAGGAGCCCCTAGATTCCTGTCACTGGGGAACCTCAGGAAGCCATTAGCCTATGCAGATCCTTCTGCATGAGCTAATCACCATGCCAGGATCAGAATCTGTAGTCTTGAATTTTTAGCCTGTGTCTATGTCTTAAGCCATTATCCTGTATTATTTTATTCTCCGATTTACCTAGAGATCCTTGGATTGTACTTGCACTGTGTTTCTTTTTAATGTTTCACTTTCCACCCAAGCAGTCTCCCTTCTAAAGCTTCCCTGGCCGTCGCAATTATCCCTGCGTCTCAGGGCGATGCTCTCCTCGCCAAGCCCTCCCGTGGGCCAGCTGAGTCATGGCTCTGCAGATTGTTCAGGTTTGGAAGAGGGAGCTGATTTCTCATGGAAACACAAACCATTACATGGGTTTTGCTACATCCCCGGAACACTCATCATTTAGAGTTCTGGTCCCAGATGAATAGATGTATTTCCCCAGTGCTAGCACCAAAATTACTCTTTGGTAGCTTTTAATATGGCTAAAAGACATAGAGCACATCAGGACAAAGAATCATATATCAAATGGCCAGACAAGATATTGATATGTAAACCAGTCCAGCTACCAATTTCCAGCAACCAGAGACTACATTACCTCAGGTGGAAGAGGTGTTTATTATTATTATTATTATTATTATTATTACCATTAAAAAGATAGGATCCTTCTTACATTTAATAATACAGGGATTTAAATAATAAGTAAACAATAAAACTGTTGTATCTATTCTAAATGTCTTAGGGTACAATATTTCAAAGTATTAGGTTGTTTTCATTTCAAACCATGTTGCTAATTTTTTAATGATGTATTTGATGACTCTGGTGGCAAAAGAAAAACATGTGTATAATTTATATGACTCAGGATTTATATAGCCTTATATTTCCAGATATGTAATCCTGTCTCTTAAAACTTACAGGTCATTGATTAAGGTGATATAAACAAGCAGCATGAACCAAGCTTCCCTAAGGACATGCTGCTGTTATAGAAAACCTAGAAGAAGTCACTCTGAAAGAAACTTTGTATCATAAAAATATTTACATTTTGCAATAAAGGAAAATCTGAATTAATTTAAATAAAAGATTAAACTGAGCGATGACTAAACTCTGTGATTTTTTTCTCAATCATATCTACCTTGGGTAAATTTACCTTGGGTAAAATTCTCTTTTAAGCTGATTTTGAAGATGAATTGTAGTTAATTTCCAAAAGTACTGCATTTTTACAGAGAGCAGTTTCACAGAGAATGTAACTATAGTAGGCACTATTTAAATACCCCTTTGGTTTGTGCCACTTGATATCTGCAATTGATAGACCTAGATTTGCACCTTCTGGAGAGTCATATTTTTCTGAAATCACTAACCACTTTCTTGTTATAATGGTGGAAATGACATGTCTTTCATTAAAATTCCTCATCTAGTCCTATGGCCCTATTTCCAGTGGGATTGTGGTCAGGGGACACAGGGAAGTAACAAAGGTAAAGATGGAGATTAGGGCTCACCAGGAAAAGAACACACAAGGCTTCAGAGGACTTCAATATCCCAGCAAGCTGTCCTCACATAGCTCTGAAAAGAATCGTGATTCCTTGGGTCATCTACACATGGGCTGCTTGGGGCCTTCTCTGTGTTATACGCTAGAATCTTATGTGCAATCTGTCCTCCAGGGCACAGGTTCCAAACTACACTGCAGCTAGCTTTCAAAAGATTACTGCAAGCAGACTAGAAAAATGTTCATTTGTATCTTCACTGACTTCTAACTGAAATGTAACATTTTATAAAATTAGCATAGACTACAAACCATAGGGGTTTTGATGTCCCTGGGACTTGTTCACCAACAGCAGTCACAGATATTTCCATGTCACTGGGGAGATAGCTCAATGGAATAAGCGCTTGCCTGGCAAGTGCAAGGGCCTGAGTTCAATCCCTGGTTCCTCAATAAATAAATAAATAAATAAAAATTTTATATATATATATATATATATATAGTTGCTAACAATATCCCAAAATATATCTTTCACTTATGCTCATCTCTACCTGAAAGTATGATAGTTACTTGTTGGGGCCCACAAATTATAAATTGAGTCTAGGGCAGGACAAAGCTTGCCTTTGTCCTGTCCTTGAGCCAGACTGAAACTTGGAAACTCCCTGCTATTCCCTCAACACACCAGAAAGTCGACTGTGATGCTCACAGGACAAGAGGAGACCTGCTAGAGACAGTAGGCATCTGGGCAAACTGCAACTTCCTTATTGCCCCCGGCTCACCTTTGTCCTTGTCCTTGCAAAAATACCTTGGTGTTCTTAGTAGCCCACCATAGTTGCCATTGCTATTCTTGGAAATACCCACTGCCCTGCATCCACTGACCTTGACTCAGATGTAATGAATAAATACCAGGGTTCTGCATACCCCAGGGCCTTTTGCTCCCCGAGAACAACTGGTCATCCCAGATCCCTGCCTGCAGCCTTATTTTGTCTCTTGCTCTGTCATGGCCTGGGGTTTTGCAAGGGGAAACAATGCAATGCAGTACACATTTTATAAGACTATTTTATAATGAATCACCCAAAGAATCATGTACGAAGAATGCAGGAAAACTGTTCACACACTAAAGATGAAGAATCCAGCTGAGGGCCTGGATCCTAATCTCCTGCATGAGTCCAGCTGAAAACCTAGCACTCACAACGCCTCCCACAAGTCCAATTGGAGGCCTGGAGCCCACAGCTATGCCTCATGTCAGCCTGTTTCATAATCTGTGCTGGGAAGGTTCAAAGGTCATTGGTAGAACCTAGAAAGTCCATGCCATCAGGATGAAGGATCTGTACTAGCAGGCTAAAGGATCTGAACTAAAGCCAAGAGTGAGGTTCCGAGCTCCTCCAGTGATAAGGAAAGCTGAGTTCCCATCAAGAAAGCCAACATGAGAAGCTTCTACAAGAGGCTGAGTAGTGCACCATCTTCCCCTTCAGAAATAGGCAATGCTTAAGGGGAGGACCAGAGCTTCTCCAAAGTGAACTGCAGCCATTCTCAGCAACAATGAGGTCCTGAGCTGCTCCTTCAACCAAGGTCACCAGGAAAGCCAGCATGACGAGGTCCTCCAGCAGAATAGCCCAAGAGAGCCAGCAGCTCCAACAGCTTCCCTGACAGCTTCCCTAACAGCCTCCCAGTAGCTTCTCCAGTTCTCCTCTTATGCTGCTGGCAACAGTCCTCAGGTGGGCCTCCCACACCCAGCACTATGCTCATTCAGCTCAGCTGGGTGTAACAAGCCAATCTCCAGTTGGCCATCCACTACATGCTTTCTTCCCACTGTGTGCTGTGACACTTGGCAGGAGATTGGGAGGTCAGTGCTGGGGTCCCCAGTAACTGGCACTAGGGAAATGGTCTATGTTGGTTACTAGAAACCCAGCTAGATAGAGCTATTTAATACATTAAGTACTGCTACGTGTCAGGATGTTTAAATGCTTTAATGGTATATTTAAATATGGTTATTGTGTAATCCTATGTTTTATTTTATACATCTAATATGTTAAATCTGAAGAAACTGATCTCTAATGTTATAGAAAAAGAAACTTCATTCACTTACTCCCCAATAAAACCAGCAAAAATTATTTTTGGAAACAACCTTTCTTTTTATTGCTATATGTCCATAATGATATTTTCATCTATTGGGGGAATTGGGGTGTATATAGAACCTGTGTTGTTTCTTTTCCATCCTGCTCTCCATCCCCTGTCCTCTCATGCCTTCCACTGACCCTCCCCCATATCCCAAAAGCCTGCCTCTACTTCACTCTGTAACTTACCTATATTTTGAGTTTATCATGTAAGAAAGCCATATAATATAAAAACAACCTTGTGACAAATCTAGAAAACATAATAACTATCACTTTAAAAAAACTTTAATAATTTGGTAAGAAAGCAAAAGATCTGTGGTATTTAAACCAAGACTTCTCCCTTTCTCTCCTCTCCTACAGTAGCAAAATGAAGACAGGCTCCAGACTGAACACAAGAATCCCTCTCTCCTCAGCTTCCAGCCACAGAACTCCCCAGCCATCTCTCAGAAACTTATTGCTGAGAGTGAATTCCAGGGAGTGCTGTGGAGAGACCAGAGGTCCCTCCTCCCATCCAAACCCCACTGGCAAAGTAGAAGCTGTGCCCTGGGGACCATACACAGAAAGGACTAGGATCCCAAGGTCCCTTTCCCAGATCTGCAGTTAGTGGTTTCACATCAGTAACATTAAGCCTAAAGGAAGACTCCCTTCCATGGGGTGCCTAGCTCCTAGAGCAGGGATGTCACTAGGAGAGGAGCTGGTCATTGCCCAACCCCAGCTCTGAAGGTGGCTCTGCCCAGGCACATGAAATCGATTCTAGCAGTGACAGTGTTGCAGAGAAGATCAATAAAGAGATAAACATTATTGAAAAAGAACAAAATGGAAATTTGAAAGTACAAAGAAATTATAAAATTCACTGAGAGCTCAATAGTAAATCAGAAAGAGGTTTAATGGATTTGATGACAGATCAGTAGAGAGCAAGCAGGATAAAGAAGAAGTGAGGAATGAACAGAACTCTAAAGAAGCAAGGACACCATTAAACACCCTTGTGTGTGTGCATAAACCTGATGCTTCTGGAAGTAACAGAACAAAAGAGACAGGACAAGAAAAAAATACTGGAAGAATTGGTTAATACATTTAAAATTTGCTGAAAAATAACATGTCTAGGGGCTAAAGAAACTCAATGAAGACTAAAGACAGATTCATAAACACATCATAGGAAGAATGTGAAAAATTAAAGATCAGGAGAAAAATCTCAGTATTATCAAGAGAAAACAAATCTATCTGAGAAGCTATTCTGACACCAGAATGTCATTGAACCAATGCTTGGAATAAGTGCAAGAATTTCAGGTGTTGCTATCTAGAATAAAATAGCCAGAAGATACCTGGTTCTGGTATCCAATATGCCTTTATCAAAATAATACAAAAGAAAAGTTGTCTGTAATTTTTTAATGGGAAGGGTCCTAGGTTAAACAAAACTCAAAAGGTTTTGGTATTGCAAGACGGTGTAAGTTTCAAAATGCTAATTGTGAATCTTCAGTTGTGGGAAATAATCAAAGTACTTCCCAGCTATCATGACCACAAAAGCCACTGTAGAGTACACCTACAGGCTCAAGGTTTGAAGAGAACTCTGGTAAACACTGACCTAAAACTAAAAAAATGTAAAGATGCCAGTCACTGCTAGAGTTAACTGGCATCTTTGTTTCCTGTGCATCTCTATCAAGCACGACTTTCTCTTGAAGGCATACGTGATAGACAACCATCCATATTTTCAAGGACATACAAGGTCAAAGACCATCTGAGGTTCCTGGTAAGGCTGCTTGCCAAGGCCACAACTTGAGTCACCCTCAGGGTGGCTATGCCCTAGCCTGTCTGTTTTGATTTTTGGATCACATTTGGCTAAAAATCTTTAGACGCTACATTAATGAAGGCAGAAAAGGACAACCACCGCTAACGGGCTTCTGTGCATGGAAAATTCCTTCCCATTGCTGTTTCTAGTCTTAGGTGCTGGTTTATAATAACAGCCTATCAAAATGTTGCGTGCAGCTCCAATAAACATAGTCATCATCTGAGAGCTATACTTAAAATGCCAAGGCAGATTTATCAGCCGCTGGGGCCTGGAGCAGAGCCAGTTCACAGCTCCGAAGAAGCCTGCTCCCTGCAAGCCCGCTCCCTGCAGCTCCCCTCTCAGGACGTCTATGAGAAGAGCTTGGACTCGAGCCAGCCTCAGGAAGCTATGGCTCAGCAATTCGAACCAGGGGAACAGCAAACAAGGGAGACCGAAGGGGCTGTGAAAACGCACACAGAGACAACTTCAAGAAACGTAACCTTACTTCTGCGTGTCAGAAAATACCAACAGCAGCACATAGACCAACCAGCTTTAGTGTGCCATCGCCAGCACAGCAGCTATCACTCCTTCTGCAAATGCTTACTCCCTGGAACCGAAAGCAGGGATTCATAAAAGAACTAAACATTTTCTTAGATACAGACAAATAGAGGAATACTCACTGTGGAAATGACCTAAGACTTAACAAGGATACTGTCATTTACAAATGTGAAGACAACAATATGCAATGTATTAATTATTGCAACTGTCCTACTAACCTGTTTTGAAACTGTCTCATTACTATTTCTTTCTCAATAAAATTAATATAAAAAATACTCTCCATAGAAAACACGGGTCCTAGGTGTTGTATGTGCCTATTGATATCCACTCTTCTAATTATTCTCACAATTGTATAAGCTTGTACATCTTTGGATTGTCTCATCTTGCCCAAAATCCTTAGAATGTTGTCTTTCTGACCCAACTTATCACATTGCGTGATTCCTAATAGAGAGCTTTGGACAATCAACTGAATGGTTACAAGGGCAGAGACTATACACTCCTGCAAGGCATGCACAAGCTAGTAAATGTTGAGTTGATATATTAATGAAAGGACCAAGTAAATATCTCCTCCTCCTCTGGTAGCCTTTTTGAAAGCAACCCACTTTTTGACTAGAAAAAGAAACAAAGGACAGGGAAATCTAATGCATCGTAAGAAACTGATAGACAAATAACTGCTCCAAACAGCAAAATCAAGAAGGTCTCCAGGAGCCAGAGCAAGTCTTCATGAAGTACAGTTGCAAGCAGAAGAATGGGCATCATAGGTTTTTTAAAAAAATCTTATGCCAACAAAAATGTGTTTGAAGGTCCTTAGGTCCATAGCCAGAGGAGGACTGGACAGTCAGGGGCTCTAGGATTGCATCAAGAACCTTTACAAATGGGAAAAAAATCCATCAAATTGACAGCCTAAAAAAAAGATAACAGTCTTGTGAATTCACAAGTGCAATCACTTCTAATAGCAGGAGTGCAAATTGCTACACTGATGCAAGATATAAATTTGATAATATTTTTAAATGTTTAAAAATGTTCAGATTCTTCAACCATATACGTTTTTTACTTATAGAAATTTTCTTTACAAAAAATCCCAATTTCATTTAAAGAAAAAGTATGTGTGCATGACTTAGGGACTGAAAATAATCTGTCTCCCTAATAGTCAATAGCAGTTCTATTTATGGTGAGGTGGTATGGTAAAAATTTTACTTTCTGCGTTTTTCTTTTCTTTTTCTTCAAAATCTTCTTTGCTAAATTGATACTAATTGGGAGGAAAGTGAAAAATGATGAAAGTATGCATATTTAATAATCTGCAAAAATGAAACCATTAATCTCTATAATCAATAGAAAAGCAGGGAAAAGTATATGAAATTATTAACAGTGTAACTGGCATGCCAAATAAATAAATGTATGAGAGAAAAAGATGCTAAGTCTGTAATACATAAAGCCCTCTATACAATGAAGAGAGCAATCAAGTCAAAATGTACACAATAGCTATGAAAACTAGGTTTTAGGTCTCTGTCCTTTCCAGGGAGGGCAGAGCTAATTTTAGGATTACTTAAGGTTTTACAGCTAGGAACTGATAAAAAGAGACACAGAAGCAAAGTGAAGAAACAGGGATTGAACAGAAACCAATTTCTGCTGAAAATGGAAAACATGCCAAATAATAATTCTGATAATGCTCATCCTAAATCAAATATTGCCTACATCTCAGTATCTCACTAAGAAATACTATATTGGGGCTCTCGAATAGAGGTGGAAACCAGCGTGCTCTAAAGTAGGAACTGGATAGAGTGTGTTGCTTGCCAATTCTTGGGTATCTTTCAAACCACTCCACATGTAATATGCTACACCCTTTGATCAAAACCAAGAAAGTACTCTAAGAGGATCAACAAACAGGGAAATTTTAAAAACAGAATAGTACTAATTTTTGTTAATCCAATAAAATGTTGGTTCCCAAAAGCCTGTAAGACCCAGAAGAACAGGAGGCCAAAGTATATCTGTCCATGTACCTTTAGTGCTTATTATAACAACTCCTCAAGGATAGTTTGATAAATGAATGAAGGACAATTTGGATCCGCTTCAATGGGACTCTTAAACCACCCATTTTAATCTGAAGAGAACTAGTAACCAGTCAAGTCAAATGCCTTTGGAGTAAAATATAAATACACAAAATTAATTTATTAGAATTCTCACAACTTTATTCTTACTGATACTCATATTCCATTTACATTCTACTCTCATTCATCAGTTTCCTAATGCAGTTATCATAACAAATGCCAGTTTCCATGCTTCTCTGGGTATCTCAGGGCCTTATGTTTTTTGATCAAATCACTGAGAAGGAACATTGAGGTAGTTGACCCACAGTGAATTTAACAAGGGCTTGACACCCATCAACAGAGTCATGCACACATGAAACTGGTGCTGACTTGGTGACAGCCTTTGTTGTAGGACAGCCAGATGCTCCAGGGCCTTTCAAGTGAATGGGATCGACAGCACTTCACAAAAGCCAGATTCAAATTCTGTGACATGCTCCAAGGTCCCATACAAAAGCACTCTGGCTGCTGTCACGCTTCATCACCTTTTAAGCATGTAAAACCTGTATTGCATTGCATTATAAAACAACTAAAAAAATTCCACTTGCAGTTACATGTGAGGTAATAAATTTAAAATAATTTTGGTGTCAAATCCAGGCAATAAAAAAAAGAGTGACTGCTGTTGTTCTCATGCTTAGCCTTTAAGATATGATTTGAGTTTTATCATTCTAATTATTTAATTGTTGAATATTTTCCAGTACCAGTGAATTTACAAGAATGTCAGTGATTATTTCCAGGAAGTTAGTGGTCAGAGTCATTCACACTGAGTGAGCTTAGTCTTGCTTTTTCAGGCTCTTGGCTTCATCTTCTGTTTCTGACATCCCATGAGCTAAATGCTCTTAATCCAGATCTTTCTGCCACCTACTGTCCCCATGCAGATCCCTGTGGAATGCCGCCTACCAGGTCTTCTTAGCACTGTGCTCTATCCACCCATCTTCTGGACACTTACTGTGATCTCTTCAGCAGTAGTCAAAGCTCTCATCGTTCAGTGCAAGGGCAGCCTAGTGAGTTCACAGACCTTGTACACATCCTCTCTCGGTCCCACCACAGCCCCAAAGGACAGCTGTCATTGCTTCTCCAGCAGAAATACCAAGGTTGAGAAGGCTGAGCAGTTTGTCCTGGAAGTTGATGCACAGGAAAACCACATAACCCTGGAAACGAACAATCTGAGGCATTGTTCCATGCACTGGAATGTTAGGCTGAACACATTTGCCCCAGCTCTCATGGTTCTATTTTCTCAGGGGAAAATAGGAATGACAGCGTGTGGTGGATGTGGTGGCACATGCAGTCCTGTGGAACCGACCGCCAGGCTGTGCACACAACATATTCCTGAACAATATGGCATGCAAAGGTTTAAAAAATGACTTGCAGTAAAAGACCTTACCCTTGCTCTGCCCTGTCTGGACCTCAGAGAAGTTGGAACAAACAGCTGGAGGAGAGTCCAGAAACTCAATCATCCAGCAGTAAATTTTTGCACTGTCCTCTAATTTTCCACTGCAAACATTAGCATTTATCCTTAGCTTAGCGTAGCATCCTCACATATTTGAAATCATTCACTTTCTGGCAGAAAACTGAAAATAAGCTTTGAGCACTGAATTTAAAATAAGAAATAGAAGACCCTGTGGAACTTTTTGATCAGACTTTGTGTTAGCATCCACTTCTTTGCAACTAAAAGAATCAGAGTTTAGGCCAGGCCTGGTGGCACATGCCTGAAGTCCCAGCTACTTGGAAGGCTTAGGCCAGAGTATCACACATTGGAGTCCAGCCTCAAAAATTTGGTGAGACCCTGTCTAAAGTAATAAGACAGAAAGGCTGAGGACTAGTTCAGCATGAAGGCCCTGCCTGGGCTCAATGCCAAGCATCCCACCACCCCTCCAAAAAAAGAATTAGAGTTTAGCCCAAAGAAGATAGTCACCCAAAATTTTTTACTTTCCTAAGGCACCATATCAAACCAAAATAATAAAATCTTGGTCATGAAGATGGAAAACACAGGCTGAAACATATGATACTGCTTGTAAGAACTAAGTCAGCTTTAATACTGATAGAGTCAGAGAAAGCCACATGACTTTTCACTTATCCAGAGGCCTTGGAGTTTATGGTCTGTAGCCCAGAAAGGAGCAGTACTGCCCTGGATTACAAACTCCTCAGCAGGCTACACCGCCTGTGGCTACTCTCAGAGCTCCCTTGTCCTGCTCCTGAGCTTCTACTTACCTAAGTCTCCTGGCATCAAAGGCTCAAGCAGAAAATAGGTGTGGATCTGCATGGCACTATCTTTAGAGCAGCATAGATGACACCTGTTAAAATACACAAAAGTCTATATGCATATAAGTATACAGCTATGATGGGATTGCATGTGTGTAGGTATACATGTGTGTGTGTGAGAGAGACAGAGAGACAGAGAGTTGTATGTGTTATGGAGACTGTAAACTCTGTAAAACAGAGTAATAAGACATCTGCATTAGAAATATTAATAAATTATAAATTATTCCTGCTGCAAATCATTTAAGATATAAACAAATATGGTTTGTTTTACTTTCGAATTTTACCACTTCACTTTATCTTCTTTCCTATAAAAGTATAAAATCATCTCATTTCTGGTACTCAAAAAGTATTACATTCTAAGCTTCTCTCCATGGTAACGATTTATAAGAAGCTAAAAGTGTTTCTAACAATTTCTACCCCTAAAAATAACACATAGATTTTTTTAAATGTATTCAGTACAGGGTCTACAGGGTCTCACTACACAGATCGGACTCTTAGTGATCCTCCTGTTTTCAGCCTCCTAAGTGCTGAGATTACAGGCGCACACTACCACACCTAGTCTCAATCGCTATCTCAGCTGCCCCGGGGACGAGGGATAGAAACCCCAGTCCCTGCGCTCTGCCTAAGCAGACACTTTAATCTGCTGAGCTATCTGGCTGGCCCATAATTGAATTCTAAATTACTGGCTAATGTAGTAACTCGCTGTGAGTCAGCCTCCCTCACCCCCATGAAAGTTGTCTTATTCAAAATCAACTTTCATTCAGCATTTCGGTCAAAGCCAGCTCCGTTTTTCTGAATCTCACTTCCTGGAAACCACGGCTCTCCGATACTTTTCTCCTACCAACCCACAGACAATTAACAAAAATGGGTGTTAGGCTGATTTTGGGCCATGTAAAAGTGTATGCTTTTAAGCAAAGATTTCTTTGTAGCTTTCTTTTTTGCTAAATTAATTGAATATTGTACTCATTCATTAAAGCATACTTTTTAAATTGTAAATGTAGAACCCAGCAGTGTCATTCTATGGATTTAAACTACTGAGTACTTTCCAGTTAAAAATATCGTTGCTGTAATAATCATTTTCTTTATATTTCCTGCAAAGCCAGCTGAAGTGCATTCTCAACATGGGTAAATCACCCGTAGTATCTCTGGTAGCTAGTCATGTGATTCATGTGTTTTCAGACTACATGGGTAAGAAATCATTGAAAGTGCTAAAAACTGTTCAGTGTAACGTGGAAATCCAACATGGGAATTCTGGCTGCTGCTCTGATCTCTTGGGTCTCTGATTAATTGCTCTCATAAATAGATAGATATGCAATTACTCTGAGCAAAGGCAACAAGAAAAAAAAAATCCTTTCTATCACCTGATTATAACAATGAGTTATATCCCCAGAAGCCTGCTGTCACTCATGGCCAATGCCTGCAAATTAAGTACCTTTTTTTTTTCCTTTAAATGAAATGTCATTGGTGAAGATGAATTTTTAAGTGTTTTATCAATTTTACAAAAAAAAAAAGTAAATGGAAGCTTTAAAGGCATTTCAAGGTAATGCTAAAATAATTCATTTGTATTCTAATATTTTTATAGCAAAGTGGAATGATTATATGGTTTGGAATAAATCAGTTGTGGGTTCCAAACTGTTTCTTAGAAGTCTTTGGCCAATACCCATTAATGGCTCTAAGCTTCAATTTCTTCATTCATAAAATACAGGTAAAAATGCTTACCTGCACATACTCTTTTAAGGATTAGACAAGATGGAGAAGAGTGTCTCTAAAGAGCATTATTTATCTCTACTTACATATTTTCCCAGTACCTCTCTCTATGAAAGAAATGCAGCTAGAAAATAGGATCCTCACAAATGAAGTTTGTAAGTTTGATAAGAATTTTTGGCACTGCCACCTGAACTGATCTCCACGCTTACTACCATCTGGCATGTGCCTGAGAGCATTGGTGTATTCTGAATGTTCACCATCCAATGCCTAAGGCACATCAGCCCTGATAAAAGGCCCGAGAATGTCGGGAGACAGGAAAGAGGAGTCAGCAAGCTCATGGCCTCGAGATCTTAGCCGACACAGCACCTAAGCCATATGGGCTTCTGCACGTTTCCAGAAAGCGAAGTGCAAGCCTGGAGGCTACAGTCAGGATGGAAATGAAGTCACCCCTCCGTTCTCCAAAAGGAGGCTTAGCTGGTATTCTATGCCTCACACAGGAGAAAACAAGTGTGTAATGCACTCAATTTCTTGCACAGTTCAATTCGTATACCAGCTTCGGTACCTATGCAGTGCAAAAAAAAAGTGTGTTTTAAGAGAGCTGGGCACTATTTAAATTTTGACAGTGCTACAATTCTTTGGGGACTGGCTGTCCAAGGGAAAGCAGAAAGAGCCTGATGTTCCCTGAATGGATAATGGCCACCTGTCAGATACATGTTCGCAGCACACACTGACTGCCTCCGTTGAGTAGCATCAAGAGATGAAGTGCATTGATACCCAGTTCAGGGAGGAAACCTAAATGACAAGAATTTGTTTCTAGTCAGTCCCTTTGACCATAAGAAAACTAAGTTACAGGGGGAAAATATCAGGGGATGAGGAGAGGCAGATTCAAAGCTCTATAAACAGAAATTGAAACTGGATCAAAAGCCAAAGCAGAGCCAGTACAGGAATCTGGCCACTCAGTCACGTCCTGAGAGCACATGGTGTCTCATTCTGACTTGGGGTAAAAGTGCTGCATTACACTTTTTGCTTTCCATAAGTGCTCAGAGCCCCAACCCAAAGAGGTAGCTCCATTCTTCCCATCCTTTGTGTCCTTTTAACCTCACCTTCATTTCTAAGTGCTACTATCACCAGCATTTTCGAATGTAAAGTAATGGGAGAGAATATGATGCCCTGAGTTTCCCTTGCCAACTCCATGAGTTTGCCTGGCAAAGACTCCATCCAGATTGTTGGTCTCCCATCAACATGAGTGATTTGGTTGGCTCTTGAAACAGTGGCTAGGGAGAAGAGGATCAGAAGCCCACACTAACAACAATGAACAGTTTAGCTGACAAGGCCCTTGGCTGCTTACTCTAAAGGCCTTTGAAAGGTTAAGCAGAAAAAAAGGGCAGGACCTTGCTGCTTACCAACTCTACCTGACAAAGATTTGACTTACAATATTCAGAATCTTATTTCCCAAGTTTCAGTGGGAATTTTAGACTCACATGTAAATGCATTAATCAAAGATCAAAACAAATACATAAAATTTGAGAAAAGATAAAATTAAGGCCCAATACAGTTCCATTGGATTTAAAATGAAAAGCCAGAAATGGTTTCCTTTTTAGTTAGAAAATCTTAATTACTAAATTAAGTAATCTTAATTACTAAACGTGTGAATCAAAATATTACATAGAATGAATTCACAAACTCTTATCAAGGTCTTTTTCTCATTCTCTAAGTGAAACTAGACCAGGTAAATGGAATGAAGCTCACAGTGTTAGCACAGTGCTAGCCACATAACTACTTGGTAATCTCATATATCAAAATGACAATTGTTATAATGTTCTTTAAATGATAAAGAAAAGTGAATCAATAAAAATAATATGTATTATTTCTAACTACAGAGATGGTAGATGCGTAAATGAGATAGCTGGACAGGGGGTAAGGTAACGTGACCTGATACTTCATTGCTTTAATTTTCCCACAGAAGGGTTGAGTTTAATGTCAAAGGTTTAGCCAAGAAGAGAAAAGGATCTCAAAAGAAATTCAGGTCAAGTCAAAATAAGAAATGGGGCCTTATATTGAAAAAGGTATTTTGACTCTTTTGCTGGGTAGCTCTAAAACAGTGAAATATGGGGCAGACTTTTAATCAGAGATTCCTTAAAGGTCATGGAAAAACAGGCTGTGAATAAGAGCTGCTTTTGAACAGTTTAAAATTATAAGAGTGTTCCCAATATAAGGAATAGGGATAGGAAAGAATAGTTCACCTGCTTTTCGGCTTTATGATTTCTAAATCATCAGTTACGTTTTGGGGGGGGGCGCTGTGGATGTAGCTCAGTGGTACAGCACATGCTTTGAGAACCTCGGAATATAGGTTCAATCCCCAGCACCAAAAAAGAGACCCTTTTGTGGTGTTATAATTTCATATTTACTTTCTTCTCTGTTCCCTTTTTCCTGAAACCAAAATTTAGCATCATTCTCTAGATTTCACAATACAATATAACAGCTTGTTTTTCAAGATTAGTACTACATTTCTGCATTCCTATTGTAATCTGATTTATACACCAGTTATCTTCATTTCAATCCAACTAATTCCATAGCTGGCAGGCTGCCAAACCAATTCATTTTTGCTTTCTTCCTTTCAATTTGAAAACAAAATTTCGTTATTCATATTTTCATCTAAATGCAGTAATACCCTTTTCTTGAGGGTACTACAAGAATGACCACAATAGGCTCCTTAGAGTAGTCCTAATAATACCTGGGCTTTAAACTGGCTGACTGTGGCAAACAATAGTTATTCTCCATAAGACTGTCTGATACATACATAGTTTACGAAAAATCACTTGCTGTTACAAGTTGCCTTCCTGTGTTTTATTCTTTCTCTGTACCTTGTAATAACACATACAAAAATATATATCAATAAAACAGAAATGAAGTTTGAAAGATCAAAAGATGAACAGTTTTATTTGCGCTGATAGTAAATAACCCAGGCAGTATAAAAAGAGAAATATCAACAGCAGCAGCATAACCAATAACAAAGGGAACCACAGATTTTCCCTCGTCTTCCTTTTAATGTCTATAATTTTCTCCCTAGCTAGACATTATGTATTTGATAAGATGTATTTACTTATTAGGTAATGTTCATTAGATACCAGTATTGTAAACACTGCCATTTTCAGAAAACTACATATAAAATAGATAAATTGCTGAACAGGTACAGATCACTACAAATTCAGAGTTGGAGCATCCCAGGAAGCGGGACAATGGCACCCAATGAGATTTTAGGTGAGAAAGAGGTCACGCCTCTCTTCTCCCATCATAACAGTCATGGATGACACCTGTACAGCAGAAGGCCAATTAATAACAAAAGAACACAATACATTTATTTAATCAAAATTTTATGGGCACTGGAGTCCTCAGAATGGTGACCCAAAGACCCAGGGTAAACCATATCCATTTTTATGCTCAGGCTCTATTACACATGGACAGGCATGTAGAAATATGATTGAATACAAAGGATATGATCCAATATTAACAGACTGAGTGAGAAAATGTAGGAGACACTTCCAGGTCCTCATCTCAATCCAAGAAGCCAATATTTGTAATCCCAAAGTTACGTTATTGGAATCCCATCAAATTGATTCC
>NDGM011196339.1:0-11174 GCA_002564305.1 Octomys mimax
GCTCTCTTTTTTTTTTTTTTTTGCGGTACCGGGGATTGAACTTAGGACACTGTGCTTGCCAGGCAAGTCCTTATTCTACAGAGCTATCTCCCCAGCCCCCTTTCTGAGCTCTGAGGTAAAACCTCTGGGCAAGTAGAAGCTCACTGGTGATGGGGTGGGGAGTGGGGACCTGTAGCTGGAAGTACGTGAGCTTGGGACCTGGAACATAGAGGCCCTGCAGCCCCCCCTTCCCTTTGTCTTCTTTCTCATAGTCTCCCATGAGGAGCTGATAGTTTTGAGGTTGGTAGAGGCCTTAGAGAAGGTGAGCTAATGCAAGGACTGGTCATCACGGCCGTCCATGCAGGCTGGGCCCAGCCCTGCGCCTCTGGAAGTACCCATTCTCCTGGCTCTGGCCTTTGCCTATCCTTGGTCACACATGGGCTGGGGCCTCACAGGGTCCCATGTTACTGCTGGAAACAAGGACTGGTAAGGCCTGGGGCTTGGGGATGGCATCTGTCCCCTGGAGGCCCAGGCTTCCAGGACTGTGTTTGTGTGTGTTGGATTTGTTCACTAGATGGGCACTTCCTCCAGGGCAGGAAGCTCTGATTTCCTGTGCTGGGGGGTTGGTGGGGATTAGGATTGGGGGGCTCAACTCTGGGTCATCCCTGATGTTTGGGGCCCTGGGTTTCTGCTTGAGGCTGATCTCCCCCACCCCCACCCAGGGGAAGCAGGAAAGGGTGCTGGCCAGGAGTCTAGAGCTGAGGCTGAGAAGGAGGCTAAGAGGGCAGTGACACGGGGGTGGGCAACACATCAGGAAGCCTGGTCAGCAGGTGACCCTGCCGGGTATTGTGTTTCCTTATAATATTTTCCCCTGTTTCTGTGGAAACCTTCCCTGGGGGACCTAGGCCTTAGGGCTGCAGGAAGGTACCCCCAGACAGCCTTTCCTCAGAGGCCTGCATCTGAGGAGGAGTCCCCAGATTTAGCCACCTTGTAGTCTTTGTGGCTCCCTAGGACCAGGTTCTGGCTTGGGGGATTGGGAAAGGGCTCTCTGGCATCTCCTAGGGAGGAGGAGCAGGGGGGCTGGTCTTGGGGGGCTGTAGCAGCTGGGGTCACTAGCCTAGCTTGTGCCTCCCTCCTCCCCTCCTCTTCTCCTGCCTGTTTTAGCCTCAGCTGGAGAGGTGGACCATGGGCTTCATAGGGGTGGGAATGGCGTGGCAGAGGCAGGAGGGATGTTTTCCTCCCTGGAGCAGAGCTCCTTGGTCCTGGACCAGTTCCAGTGGTGAAATAAATTCAGAAAAGCATGTGTTTAGTGTGGGTCTCCATGTGATGTATGTGTGCTGGGTGGGGGGTGGGGTGGGTGTCCGTGTGCTTGCGCCAGCCTGGGCGTGTTGTGGTGGATCTGTGGCAGTGTTTTGTGTGTGTGTGTGTGTGTGGTACCGGGGATTGAACTCGGGACCCTGCACAGGCAAGTGCTTATTCTACTGAGCTACCTCCTCGGCCCCATCTGTGGCAGTTTGTGACCCATGTGGTACTGTGTGGTGGGTGTTCGGTGGTATGAATGCACACAGCGCAGATGTGCGGCGTCTGGAGAGCCCCCACCTTGCAGCTTGGCCATGTGGGGGCGTGTGAAGTGGGTGCTTTAGGGGCTGTTCACCTGTTCTGCAGTGGGTCTGTAAGAGAACCCAGGTGCTTGTTCGTAGAGTGCCATCTCCCACATTGTCCTTTGATGCCAGCTCTTGGGCCTTTTGCTTCTGAGGACCAGAGGGAATTTGCTGCAAGCATCCTTGGGCCACAGGCCGTTTCCTAGCCTGACTCAAGCTGCCTGCAACTCTGAGACCTGTGTGCCTGCGCTAGGGATTGAATCCAGGGCTTTCACGGTGAACTGTAGCCTGAGTGCCTTTCTATTTTTTGAGACACGGTCCCACTAAGTTGCTAAATTCCCCAAGTGGGGCTTGAACATGTAATTCTGCCTCGGCCTGCTACAGCGCTGGGATTGCAGGCCTGCGCCACCACACTCAGCCAGGGATCTGTATTTTAACATGCACTTAAGGTGATTCTGGTGCATTTTTTTTTTTTAAGAAACTGAGACCCACACAAGGTATGTAGTTTGCCCACAGTTGCAGGGCTACTAAGAACCATCAGGGTGTGCTGACACAGGCTGTAATCTCAGCCCGCTGGGAGGCTGAGACAGGAGGATCACAACTTAAACCTGGCCAGGGCAACAAAACGAGACTCATTCTCAATAAAAAATGGTCTGGGGTATAGGGTGTGTGAATATCCTGGATTCAACCCTCAGCATTGAAAAACACAGAAAAATAACAACCTGGGACACAGCATGAGCCCCCCTGCCTGTCAAGGCAGGACATGGCACTTACACAGGGAGCCTCTGCGAGCGCGCGTGCGTGTGTGCGTGCGTGCACACCCCCACCAAATGTGAGCAAGGGGCCAGACTGGCCTGGTACAGCTGCTGAGCCTGCTGGGGGCTGGCCTTCCTTTTGGAATCCTGGCTTTGCTGACCTTGTCCTGTGTCCTGCTTTTTAGGCAGAATAGTCCTGGACTGCCACATCCACCCTACAGGGCAGTGTTGGCAGCCAGGGCCTGCACCCGCCAGGCTGGCCACTTAGCCCCGCATCCACATCAGGTACCTGGGCACAGGTGCACGGTGAGTGTAGGGAACTGACCTCAGGGAACTTCCACTCTGGTGGACCAGACTGGCGAGAGCAGCTTAGCGATACAGGATGGCTCTGTGTGCTTGTGCATGCTTTATGATAAGCCCTACAAAGGAAATGAACCGGTGCAACGCAGAAAGTAGCAAGCTGGAACTTCCTTAGGTGGCCATGAGCCTCCTGCTGGGGAGGCTCCCTTGACTCCCCTCTCCACTCCAGACAGCCTGTGCTGGGGACTCCCTGGACTGGTGTAGGCCGAGTGGGGCCACGGATGCCACCTGAACCCTAGCCTGTCTCCTGCATGGAGACAGCACTCTCCTCTCCCCAGGCAGCCCCGAGGGTGGCAGGCGGAGAAGCACTGACTAGACCGAATGGCCCCCAGGTTGCTCCTGCTGAGTCCAGGGCCCTGCGGGGGGGGGGGGAGGCAGCCTCTCTGGACGCTCTAGGAACCGCCTCTCCTGCGTCACCTTCTGCCCTTCCTCCCCACCTTCCCGCCAGGAAGGACAGTGCCAAGTTTCCCTGCCCGCTGGCTGGGGGCAGGCCCGGCTGCTGTGGTGGGGTTTATTTATATAGACCAGCAATCACCAAGGGGAAAGGGCTCCAAGCCTTAGGGAGGATCTGGGCCCAGGAGAAAGGGCAGAGCCATCTGAAAGGGCTGGGGCAGAAGGGGTGGAGGACAGAGCTCAAGAGGCTGAGGCTGGCGAAGCAGGGCCCAGGACCTGAGCGAGCGCAGAGACCACCCAAAGTGGGTGGGCCTCTCAGAACAGCGCCTAAGGCAGAAGGGTCTGGCTCAAACCACCTGCTGGGTGTCTCCTGGAAGAAAGCCCCCTGGGGTCCACCTGTAGCCCCTCCTCCACCCCCCCCCCCCAGCTCTCAGAGGGTTGTCCACTGTCAGCTAAGAGCACAGCAGGAGGTTGCCTTGTGTACTAGGCCAGCAGCCTCCTGACCCTCACCTGCAGCCTTGTGACTCAGAGGTCCGCGGGACAGCCAGCACTTCTCCAGGTGCAGCCCTTTCCTCACGGGCCTAGGATTAGAGGAGCCGGAGTGGAGAAAAGGTCTGGTCCGCCTTCCCTCCTCCTCACCACCAGCCTGTGGTCTGTCTACCCTGGCCTGTCCCACTGCTGCTCCCAGAGACCTGAGCCTCCCAGACCTGTCCCACCACAGCTTTCCTGCAGGCTCCTCATGAGGTGCCAGTCTACAGCCACTGTCCCCACCCTGTCACCATACCACTTCCTTTTCCCTGTGTGGCCTGCAGGGATGCTCCGAAATATGCTTTCAAGCCCACCTCGCAAGCAGGGGTCACCAGAGGACCCCATTTCCTTGCCTAGCTCCCTAGAGCCTGTCTCCTGCTGGGCTCCAGCGTGAGCAGTCCTGTTGCCCTGTACCCCACCCCCAGTCCCCAGGATGGCAGCAGGAGAGGGGCAAGCTGGAGACCAGGTTCGGAAAGAGTCTGGGGTGGGGGAATTTGGCAACAGGGCTGTAACCGGCATGTTTTGTTCGCCCCACAAACCTGGGCCAAACGTCCGGGGCATCCGCCGTGCCCTCTGGGGCGTTCAGGTTGTAGAATTGCTCTCAGAATGACGGACTGGTGGCACCCAGATAGGGCAGGGGCGTGGGGGTGAGGGGAGAGCCCCTGGCAAGGGGGAGCTGGAGGGTTAAAAATAGCAACAGCCGGGTTTCGGTTAGCAAATGTGGAGGCGGGAGCTGGAGGCGGGGCAAACAGGCTGTGCTTCCCCTGGGTCCCTGGAGTGAGTCACCCCTGGGACGCAGAGAGGTGCAGGCCGCTGAGACGCCGCAGCTGCCAGGGGTTTATGCCCCCAGGGGTCCAGAGCTGAAGGGGTCATGACCGCTCCTTGCAGGCCTGCAGCACCACCTTGAGAACTGGGCCAGGGGATGGTCCAGCTTGAGGGAAGAAGCCTGCCACTCTGAGGCCTGGGAGCTGGAGTTGAATTCCAGCTGAATGGCAGCAGCGTCTTGCCAGATGACACGAGTGTCCCCTTCCTAGTCTTTTTGGAGATTGTTTTTCTCACTTACAAATGTAAACACTTGGTGGATTCCCTGCAGATGCTGTTACAGGCTGGACCCCTTGTACCCATTCCCATAAGGGTGCCAGGAGGATGGACAGATGGCTGAGGCGCAGGCTGTTTCTCCTGCACACAGCTCAGTGTGACCCTTGGGCACCTTCCCCTCTGTGTCTCACCTTTTTTGTCTGTAGTGTAATGTAATTATAGTCTCAATCTCAAAGAGTTGCTATAAAAATTAAAGGAGACAACGTAAGTAAAATTAGCTGTGTGCCCGGTATGAGATCAGTACACAGTGGGAATTCATCATTATTATTGATGTTGCTCATGTTTTTGAAGGTCAGGGATAGGGAATGTCGAAGGCATGAAGAACTGAAACTGGGCCCAGCCCCAGTTCACAGAAAAACCAGGCCAAAATCCCAGCTCCAGATTTCCCCACCCATAAGGGCCTGGAAGGGCAGGAGCCTCTAGCCAGAATCACAGGGTGGACCCCTTCATCTTTCCTTCACTCGTTGCCAGAGAGGCAGGGTGAGGGGGACCCCAGGCCCTGAAGCCATCTGACGTTCTGGAGGGACAGCCACGTCGGCCTAGGGAGGGGCTGGGACAGGCTGCCCCATGGCCTGCTAGGGAGAGCCTGGCCAGCATCTGCCTCAGTGACCTTTATTTTAGCCCCTCCCTGCAGGAACGCGCGGCAGAGGCGGACGTGCAGGTCTAAGATGTCAGCTGTTGAGTATTCCCAGCACCGCAGCCCTGGAAGAAGACTTTCTTTAGGAAGTGACCAGTGTTTATTCATTGTAGCCTGACCGTACGCCTAGCCTGGCTGAGGCCCGCGGGGTGATTCGCGAGAGGCAGAGGATGCGCTAGGCCGTAGATAACACAGAACTTCAGTGATAGGACAGGATAGGTGCTTCAGAGGGTGCAGCGTCAGAACACGTGGAGGCGGTGAAAGCCTGGTGGCCTAGTTCTCACGGGAACCAAGGCTGTCTGGACCCTGTGGCAAGGCTGTCCAGTCTTCATTTATGTGCACGTACGCGTGCGTGCCTGTGTGCGCATGCGTGTGAATGCGCGCGCGCCTGTACGTGCATGTGTGTGCCCACATGTGTGGGTATGCCCCGCACTGCCGCACACTTTGTGTACACTGTAGGTAACAGTGTGGAGAGAAAGCCAAGGAGGTAGCTCAGTAGAAAAAGCGCCTGCCTGGCCAGTGCACGGTCCTGAGGTTCGATCCCCGGTACTGCAAAAATAAATGAATACAGTACAGCTGATAATGTGGAGCAGCAGACATTTAAAAAAACAAAGCGTCCCAGACTGCTGCGGTGTGTACCTCGCTTGCATTAGCGCCTTTTATGTTGTTGGTTCCAGAATGAGACCCGGCGGCGCACACTGCTCTGTCCACCGGCGATCTCTACCCTCCCCTGCAGTAAGAGCCCTCTCATCGAGTCACCACTTAGCTGGAGATTGTCCTTACAGTTTGTTCAGATTGGCCCTAGGACCCTGTCCCTGTCTCCTTCCTTCCCTGAAAGCTGTAGAAGGACACGGGCTGGGTCCCCACTGACTCAGTGTGAAGAGCAGAAGGGAATTGGGACACCTGGTGAGTAGACCTCTGCCATCTTCCAAAAGCAGTAGGCCGAAGGAGGGGGTACCAGGGCATACTGGTTTAGGGGCCCTGAGGTGTTTGCTGTCATTAATATTACTGTGGCATTGTGTGTTGTGTGCCAGCGTGAGCTGGTGTCCCAGGGCCCCGGTTTGCTCAGTTATGAGCCCTGCATCCCAGGCCAGGCCAGGGTCTCCCAGTGGCCTCTAGCTGCCCTCTGTCTACCCAGGCTGTCGGGCTGTGTACTTCATCCCAGGAGTGTGCCCTGAGCGCGGGTCTCCCTTCTGTACAAGTGGGCGCTTCCACCCCTCCTCCCTGCCCAAGGCCTGGGGCTGGGGAGGCCTAAAAGTGAGAGAGAGAGAGAGAGAGAGAGAGAGAGAGAGAGAGAGAGAGACCTTCTCCTTCCCAGGTATTGGCTGCCACTGGTGGGGGGGGACTACTCTGGTTATGCAACTCGAATTTTCTACAGGGCCTGGCGCTTTCCAGCATGTGATCCTCCAAGGCAGCCCTGGGAGGTCTGCTTCTTTAGTTCTACCCTGCTGGAGACGGTTTACAAGAAACACAATAAAATAGTAAATGCACATTGAATAAGCAGGGAAATTATAAGATGAAAAAGGAAGTGAGGATGGGGGTACCTCCTGGAGACAAAGGGCACGTGAGGGGCGCAGGCTGGGACTGTGATCTCTACGCTTTGTGGGAACATGCTGCTGCTGAGATTTAGGGCTGTAGTTGTACTGTTGAGCTGGGCATGGTGGTGCATGCCTATAACCCCAGTGTGCAGGAGGCTGAGGCAGGAGGATCGTTGTGAGCTTGAGCGCAGTCTAGGCTACAAAGTGACCTCAAGGCCAGCCCGAACTGCCTTGAGATCCATAGTAAGATCCTGTCTTAGAAAAACAAAAAATAAGTAACAGTAGGACTGTACTATCTGCAGAGTCCCATGGACATCTCACCATCTACCAGGAGGTGGGCTGGGCTTACCTGCCACCCCCTGCACCAGCCCTGTGACCTGGGCAAGTGTGTTTTCTCACCACACTAAGGGGCAAATCCAGGGCCTCCTGCGTGCTGGGCAGTGACTTCACTCCAGAGCTGCACTCCAGCCCACCACAGACTTCTAACCTAGCTAAGCTGCAGTTTCCCTTTGTAAGAGAAGAGTTAGTAACTGCGCACCTTGTATGTCTTCGGTGAGGACTGCGAGATAGTGGAACACCCGGAAAATAACTGCTTAGCCCAGTGACCAGTGCTGTCGGCAGTAGCACATGCCTACTGTGGCTGATATTGTCATTAATAAGGAGAACGGTATAATATTAATATTATAGTGTGGACAGCTCCCCGACCTACTAGGCAGCAGGTAGAGAAGCTTGCAGCTGATGGCGTGGGGGGGCAGAGGAGCACTGCCCAGGCTCCGGCCAGCACGGGGAGGCAGGTCCGTGGCTGGCAGGAGTGGGCTGTGCAGGAGGCAGGCCTGCACGCGGAGCCTCAGAGGGGAGAAGCCACCCTAGAGGCAGCCCCAGGGCGGTGACCATGTTTCCTGTTGGGGCAAGCACTTGAGAAAGACTGGCTGGGCTGGCTGCTAAGAGGGAGCAGCCGGTCTAAATGGGGCACAAGAGGGTGGGGGAGGAGGGAAGGCAGAAGCGGCAGAACCCAGACTGACCCCGACCTTCAGGTGGTCCGCAAACCTTGCCTACTCAGGATGTTTTGCTTAGGATAAAAAAGTCGGAAGGTAGACTTCGTAGTGAGCTTCCTATCCAAGGGATAGGCTGTGCCAGAGGAGGTAGATGAGGGAGAACGGCAGACATCTGTCCATCTCTGAGTGTTTCCAGGGCAGGCTGGGCGGGAGGAGCCTGCTGCTCAGTAGCTGCCTCCCTGGTCAGGGCCGAGCCGTGAGGACGCCTCAGTGACAGGAAGTGGATGCAGGCAGAGGGTGTCCGGAGAAAGCTGAGGGGTGCCCGAACTTGAGCCACCTGTAGCCCTGTGTCAGCCAGGTCTCTGCCATGGGAGAGGCCACCAGGGTCAATGGCATGTCTGGGGCAGGGACCAAGGAGCCGGGAGCGGGCACCTACCCACCCTGGGGACCTCAGGCTGCCGCTGCCATGGTTACATCTGCTTCCTGTTTGATTCATCTCAAACTGGGCGGGGTGGTTGTGCTGACTCTGGCGCAGTCACCACTGCGTGGGGCTGTTTACAGCAGCCGCCTGCGGGATTCCCAGAAAGAGACTCCAAACCGGACATCCTGCGGCTGCAAAATACCCAGGTGTCAAGGGCTAAAAATAGCTGCCACTGGGCCCCAGCTGCCACCCCTGGGTGGCAGTGGTGGGGAAAAGGGCACACTCGCTGGGGAGGAGGCCTCCTCCCCACGCTTCTGCCCTTCAGGCGCACAGCTGCTGAGCCTGCAAGGCCCCGGTCCCTCGCTTTGGGCCCAGTTGGCTGACATCTGCTCACCTCCCGCCGCCAGGAGCCCCCCAAGCAGGGCTGGTCCATTGCACAGGGAAACCCTGCAGACAGTCCGTGGGTGGGCACTGGGGGCGGGGAGCGCGGCCCCTAGACCCCAGCCTGTTGCCGGAAGTCACACCACGACTTGGTTTCCACCAAATTAACAGTAGCTGTGAGTGGTTCTGCCAAGTTTCTTCCTGGGTGCCCGAGATGAGGTGGCAGCCTCCATCTTCCCATCTGCAGCAGGGCTAGGGATTGCTTCTGGCTGGGGCTCTGAGGGGTCTTGAGAGATTCTCATCTCTCCCTGTGTCCATCGAGAGCCTGCATTTGTCCTGCGCCTGCCAGCCTGTGGCACATACAGGTGCTTGAGAGCACGTGGAAACCACTCAGTGCCAAGTAACCTCAGACAAGTAACAATACTGCAGGGTCTCAGTCTGCCCGTCTATATAATGGGGCTAAAAACCTCATAGGTTTACCATGAGGTTAGATAAGCAAATATAAGGCACTGAAAACAACTCATGTTAGCTTATAAAATTTCAGGTGAAAGAAAGGAGAGATGGGTGAGTGGGTACAGCAAGGATAGTGCAGCATGTGGTGGTGGTGAGGGTTGGAACCCGACCTTGGAGGGAGGAGGTTCAGGAGGCGAAAGGTGGGAGTAGCTGGTGGCCTTGAGGGGCAGTCTCATGTGCTGGGCACTCCCACCAGCATGGCTAAGCCCTGGGCTTTGTGCTCCTGCCTCCTGGTGGCCTGCGCCGGCAGCTGAGACTGGGGAGACTGGGTAGGGGAATCCGTGTTTCTGGCCCGGTCCCAAAGCCAGGGCCCTCCCAAGTCGCAGCAGACCTGGCTCCCTCGGACCACCGGGTGTCAGCCGCGTGGCCCCGCCCGCGCTTCCAGGTCAGTCTGAGCCAGAAGCAGTTCGTTGCCGTGCGTGACAGAACTTCTGGGAGGGAGAACACAAGAAACTCTTCAAAAAGGTAGCTCTTGGGAAGCTCTGGGCAGTCTGCGATGAAGGAGCAGCTCGCGTTTTCCTCTTGTGCTTTCTTGGGAGCTCCTGGATATTTTTAGTTCCTGTGGGTAGAGTATATTTTTAAGTCTTTAAAAGATTGAGGGTTATCTTTGAAACATCTTCAGAGTGCGAGTCGGGGCTGGTGGACATTCCGCCTCCTCACCCTGGGCTCGGTGACCTTGGTGGAGGCGTGAGCTGCCCTGGGGACTCCCTTCCTGCCCGGCCTGGCCTCCCCTGGCCCAGACCTGACACCTTTGCCTCACCCTTTCCTCCTCCACTGGGTGAGAGGCTTGTCTGGGGACCTCACCTGAGGCTCGCCTCATGAGCCAGAGCCCCTCTTGGGGCAGAAGGACCTATTCTGTGTCTTGGAGCCTGGTGTACTCACCAGCCACTGCCATGTTCCTCCTCCTGTTCACCCACTTTTGGGTCTTCCGGAAGCCCTGGCCCCTTCCCTGCTAACCCTTCTGCCCCGCCCGGCTTTGCTGCTCATGTGTCAGGGACAAGAAAGTGTCCCTGTCCACTCCCTGGGACACTGGGTGCTGTTCCCAGGTCTTGTCCCGGTTGTGCTGGGCTCCTCTGAGCTCAATGGCTCCCTCTACAGAGCCAGGGACAGGGGTGGGAAGCAGGGCTTCTCTAAGTGATTTGGAAAACAGCTCCCTGGTCAGTGGGCAAGCGTCCGTGTGTACGTGTGTGTGCGTGCGCGTGTTTTCCTGAACAGAGCTGATGGCAGACTATGGCCACAGAGTGCCTCTTGGATCTGGTAACCAGCACCACAGAGCTCAAGGAGCACCCTTTTTCTCCTACCCAGAGAACGCACAGCATCCCGAAGCCTGTGGTTCCAGGGCAGCCAGGCACAGAGGACATGGCTCCACCCCAAGCACAGAGGCTGCTGACGCCCCTCGAGCAGGGAAGGGACCTGGGCAGCGAGAGAGCCTTGCCAGGAGGGCAGGGACTCGAGGCCTGACCTGGTCTCTGGGAAATGAACCCGGTGGTGGAGGGCCCGCCCTGCGGAGGGAGGGAGGGAGGGAGGGAGGGAGGGGCAGGTAGTGTGTCCTGGGGCTGGGAGTCTTCCCTGCAGCGTCAGCATTCCTTGGATGGCTGGTTGACAGATGACGTCACAGGACACAGGGAGAGGTTGGAGTGAACAGGGTCCCTACTGAAAGCTGTCACCCCAAGTGTGGGACACTGGCATTTGAGGGCCAGGTGCAGGTCTGCTGTGCCTGTGGCTGCCCCTGAAGCACAGACCAGAGTACTAGCTGCCACACGCCCTTTGAAAGCATTCTCTGAGGGCCAATGAGATAGCTCAGTGGGCTAAGCACCTGCTCAGGCAAGTGCAAGGACCTGGGTTTGATCTCTGGCACCACATGCCATGTCAGCTCTGCCCCGGCCTCTAGGTATGCTGAGCCAGCCACCAGGACCTGGCATGGTGGCACCCACCTGTAATCCCAGTGCTGGGGAGGCTGAAAATAGTAGGATTA
>NDGM011196351.1:0-12643 GCA_002564305.1 Octomys mimax
CTTAGTTCAATGACAAGAAAGTTTTGAACTAATAGTGTTTAGACAAGATATCATGTCTGCATAACTACCTACAAAGACAATATACAATATATTAGTTATTGTAACTGTACTACTAGGCTGTTTTGAAACTGTCTCATTGCTACTTTCTCAATAAAATTAATATATAAAAAAAGAAAATAAGTACCAGCAAAGTATATGGGTTATAGAATCTCATATATCGTGGTTTAAATCTTGCCTCAGTCTGTGACTGGCTATGTGATCCTGTGGAAATTATGTTACCTCTGAGCAGTGACTGTTTCATTTTGTATGCAAAGTAGGATGATGATATCTATGACGTATGGAATGAGCACAATCAAAGCACTTGACATGCTAAGGGGCACAGATTAAGCATTTAATAAACTGTTGTTTGGTTGTTAATATTATTACTGGAGCCTGAAAGCCTGGCATGCCAGGAAAACTGCACGTAGCTCAGTGTGTTTGGACCACACGGGCATAACAGGAAGTGGTGGGCCCTGAAGGTCTGGACTCATGAGTCATGCTAATAGGGAGACTAAACGTGACTTGAAAAAGCCAGGTGCCTTGAGAGCGAGGCGAAGTTATAACAAACCTTGTACTTTTAGATCTGTGGACCCGATGTCTGTAGTGTAGGTTTTGTCTACGCCCATCTGCCCTTCCTCTTGCCTCCTCCTATACCCCCACGTTTTAAAGAGCAGGACAGCATCCTTTCTATTATAGCAGCAGACAGTCTCAGAAGGCTATAGAAGCACCTTATTCAAGGAACCTGCCGAGCGGACAGTGATCATTTATTGCAATGTTTAGCATGCTGTTTGGAGCCTCTTTAAATGTTAATGATCACTAATATAATTTTGATGGGGAAAGTTCCTAGACTAGCTGTGGATTTAATTTAATTTACAAAGCCATCTGGAGCTATGCACTTTTTTTGTTTTTACATTTTTTCCCATTCAAATTTGGGTGGGTTCTAGTGACTATGATATCAAGCCTCTGATAAAGACACTGGCCGAGGCTCTCTGACATCCAGAAGGTCAGTGCGGTGGCCTGAGGTTGGGTTGGTGCGACGCTGATGCTGCATTTTGTTATTCCCTCACCTGTTGCTTCTTCAAGGGTGAGCCTCACTCAGCTGAATGAGAGACCAGGCACATGGCTTCCTACTATGCTTAGAATAAATGTATATTTGTTGTCACATTCATAAATTTTTGGTAATCTGGCTCTTGACCACTCTGCATCCCACCATTCTCTCCTGTGTTCACTGTGATCCAGCCCTGCCAGCCTCCTCACTATCCTTGAAAGACACCAAAGCCTTCTTTGACCACTCTGTCCAAAATAAAGTTTTCCCTCTCCCCTATACTCAGTCCCTTCCTGGTCTCTTACCCTACATTTTCTTTTACCATTAAGAAACCACTAGAGTTTGTTATGCTTTTATTATCTGTTACTGTACTACATGTAAGCTGTGTAGGTCCTTTTTTAAAAACTGTATTGTGTCTGTACACCTAGAACAGTATAGAGTACATAGTAGTCCCTCCCTAAATAATTGTTGAATGAATGAATTCATGAAATAATCTTCTGGTTCATCTCGTTGATTACATGTAGCACTCCTACATGTAGGAACTAATAATTCTTCTCTCTTTTGAGGTGCATGGCTTTTCAAAAGATGTTAGCAACAATATTTCCTATCCTAGTTGCTCTGAAAGAAGATCCTGGGCATTTGCCATCAAGAGATGGGGTATCTGGGAGCTGAGCTATCTCTCTGACTTATTTTGACCAATAGGATTGAGTAGAAGCGACACTGCAAAACTACAATTCTCGGCATTGGAGACCTTCAGCATCTGCCTTCATTCCTTGGAGAAATCTTTAGAAAGCAACTGCTATGCAGGAGTCCAAGTGCTGGACATCAGTGTGCTGTGAGCAAGCTTAGCACCTGCACAGAGGGAGAGGGACCCTGTGAAGCACTGTGGTACCAGCACCTAAGTGTGGCCTTCTAACATCTTCCAGCCCACCCTCCAACTAAATATAGTGAAGTGAAGGATTTTAAAATGACTTCCCAGTTCAGGCCTACCTGATTTCCTAACCTATTGTAAGGCAAACAAAATGCTTTATGTTTCTCCTAAACCACTAAGTTTTATATGTATTACAAGGCAAGTTTTCAGTTCCCAGCATTCTATTTTGCCACCTCCATGGTGCTGTGGACAAGTGCTCTTCCCTGGTCCTCCTCTCCCTGCTGCATTACTGTTTACCCTGCATCCTTTCTCAGAGAAAGAAACATCTGTCCTAATCATACTGCTCTGGTCTGTGTCTTGATCTTCCCAGTGGCCTTCCAACCATCTGAAATCCAGCTCCTGGACTTTGCTAATTGTTCTTTCAAAGTCTTGTTAATTTCCTTCTGGTTATCAGCCTATGAGTCTAGCCTGTGCCTTCCCTCAGATATTCCAGATGCTGCCTATCCTTCACTGAACCATGAATGTCCTCCTCTCTTGACCCTATGTGTGTGGCTGAGTGTCTGGATATCCTGCCTGGAAGATAAGCCTGTCTTATTTTGTTGGGTAAAGACGTCATGGGAAATGAGTGTTTTGCCTTCTGCCTCCAGCACAAGTGGCCAGGAGGCTCTGTGCACTATGGGCCCCACTGCAAAAGTTCACAGTGTCTGCATGGGTTAGAGATTGTTTTGAAGATGACATACAGATTTTTGAGGAGATTGAGGGCTATGGAGGGGAGGTTTTGGAGGACAGTGCTTGCATTGGAGGTGTGCTTCCTGAGATGAGGGGGGTGTTTATTCCACAAGTGGTAGATGTCATGTTCTACTTTAATTCTGCACTGGACAGAGATGGTCACTGAAATGGGGCATTCCAGGGTGTCAGGGCTTGACCTGTGGTGAGGATCTTCTTTGTGAGAATTTAGGGGTGGATCTCAGTATCAGATGATCCCAGAGATCTTTCTTCACTGGAAGCTCCTGGAGGGAAAAGATTCTTGTCTTTTTTGTTTTTCTGTTGTACTTCCAGCACCTACTATAGTGTTTGTAATGCAGGGGGTGCTAAAAACAGGTTGCAAATGATAACAGAAACTTGAGGCAGCTGGTGGTGATCAGGGATTGTTAGTGGCATTCGGAGAAGGATGCAGATTGAGAATCTTTTTTTGGGTATACAGGTGGGCCTTGAGGGCTGTGGTATGATTATAGGATGATGTGCCAAGACAGAAGATTAAGGTTAGAAACGGTTTTCTCTTGAGTAACACAGCACAACATGGAATGGGCTACGTCTTGCCTTGTCTGCAAAGCTTTAGTTTCTACCTCCAAATTAGTAATTAGACAAATTCCTTTCCTTAAAAAAGCATTGCTTGTAGGCTCTTACTGTCTCTTTGGGGCTCTCCATTTCAGCTGTTTTCCCTTCTTAGATACATTATCAGACCTGCCACTTGAACTGGGCTGATTCTGAACTGAAACTACATATGGCCATGGCAGGTCACTAACTTAGTCATAACTGTGTAGAAAATTATTTCAAAGAATTATACAAATTAACATGGAAAGCAGGCTGTAAAACAGAAATTCTAAAGTACTGGTGGAATGGTATGGTAGATGACTGGGGGTGTGGCGGGAGTCACATAGAAAAAGAATCGCTTACCTAGCAATCAGAGGAATGCATTTTAAAATGTGCATGAGATAGTACTTTTCATATATTAAATGACAGAAAAAGTCTTAATAATACACAGAGCATCAAAGTACTAATGAAACCAGTTCATCTTGATACTACTTGTGGCACTGAAAACTGTACAGTCCTTGCGGAATATAATTTTACAGTATGTTTCAAGAACTATAACAAATATTTATGTCCTTTGAGCCAGTAACTCCACCCTCAGAAATCCAATTCAAGGAAATCACAAAAAAGAAAAGAAAGCTATATGTATGGAAATGATACTAAAATGTGAACATACTGTGTTCATACTGAACATACTGAACATAGTGAACATACTGTGTTAAATATTCACAAAGTAAATATTTAACAACAAAGAATATAAACAATGACACATTAATCTTCTTCTAATATAAAAGCAATATTTATAGAAAGCATAGAAAATGTTTATATTCTAATACTACGTGAATCAAGTCATCAAAAAAAAATCCCACAACTATTTGTAAATAGGTCTCTGTATATGGAAGAGAAATAGAAAACTGTGAACAAAGGAAAACAACTAACACATGGGTGATACAACTGTATGTTATTGCTTTCCTTTTAATTCTTTATTACCATAACATAATATTTGCACACTAAATAAAGTAAGATGAAAACTATAAACTGCAGAGCTCACCTAGGGCAGTGAGTAAACCCCTTAGACATAGAGTGCCAAACTGCAACTCCAAGCCCACTTACATATTAGAGTGCCAATCCTGCAATTAAATCTGAAAACTGAGGTTTTAGTTTAGAAAACACAACTATTACCTAATTCTTGCCTTCAGGTAGAGCAGTTTGGTTCACATGCCAACAGAGAGGGCTTCACGTTACCATTGCAGTATGTGTGGCGTAGATTTGCAACACTGATCTTGGGGGCACCCTTTATGTTATTGGAGTAGCAATCTTTCCCTGTAGCACCTTTTCATGGCCTTGCATGCTGGCCCAACCTTCTCAGCCAGGCATCTTCTTTTCTTCCATAGGCTCCTTCCTTGTGTTGCTTGCTCCTCCCAGGCTCCTCTTTCCCCACTTATCCACTGCAGGCTATCTACAAGTTCCCAGACTTCATCACAGTCATGCCTTTCACATTTCCTCTTTCTGGAATGTCTGTATTCCCTCTTTTCATTTGCACTCCAAATCATTTCTCAACTCAGATGGTGTCTTTTTCTCCATGGAGCTTTCCCACCCCATTTTGGTCTGAGTTATCATCTGTTAATTTAAATCTTTAAGACAGACAGTCTTGATAAGCAGGGGCTCATTTTAATTATCTTTATATGCATAGTCCATAGATTTCACCAACAATAGGTGTCACGCCATTAACCCTCTTTCAGGCTTGCTCTGCCTGGTGCCACCTGTCAAGACAGGAGCAAGCAAAGCAGTGAACTGATGGCCTATCAAATGAGTTCTCATGGAACAGTAAGTGTAAGAGGATTAACTTACATTGCTGATACTTCTGTAATAAGCACAGTTTTCATAGAAATGTATTGCTATTATAAGTATGTTAATTAGTAATAACTGAAAAGATAAATTAATTTCTCATTTCTTCAGATGAAATTTAGAGATCAAATTATTAATTTTTTTAATTAAATGTCATTTTGTATTCAAATTGTTTTTATGTAAAATGAGGGCATCTGTCTTGATCTAAGAGTCCATGCACTTAGTGAGAGTAGTTAGCATTCGACAGCAAGACACAGAATGTCTACTCTAGTGTTCCTCATGGGCTATTATCCTGTTCATCTCCTATAGCTCTGAGAGAGAAACCTGGATGTTAGCTCCATAGCTTTAGGCATGAATTTCACTTTGAACTTGGGATTTGGTTGTATTTTATGAAAATATCTGGAAGAAAGCTCAGGTGTGGTACATTCTCTTATTCAGTTGTTCACTTATTCAATAAACTTTTTTGAGAGTATGTTTGTCTAGGCCTAGTCTACGTTAGAAAGCTCTGACGATGGAGTTTATTGTGCTGAGGGTAATAGTAAACAAGTACACAAAAGACACCAATAGTACTCACTACACAAGAGGAGGCAGGAAGAAGAATGGAGATGAGGGAGACAATGTGATGGTGACTATGTTCTGAGAGGGTAGTCAGAAGGCCACTCTGAGGACACAACTGTCTGAGTCATGAGTGCAGAAGAGGGTCCAGCCAGCAGAGATCTGAGGGAAATGGACTAGTAACTTCCCTGTGGTGGGAACTCCAGTGGAGTGTTTCAAGGAAACGAGAGGCAGGCTGTGTAGCTGGTCATCAGGGAGCAGAAGGCAAATAATGCATGAAAAGACTTAGAGGAGAAGGAAGCAGCCAGGCCATGCAGCTGCTTGTAGGCAGATCATGGCTAGTGGCAGAACTGTGTAGGCTGTATGGCAAGAAGATGCCTTGCCTGGGCTCCCCTCACCAGGAAGATGTACACAGTCCCTGATGCTGTGGGTGTTGCCTGCAGGAACCACTTCATCCAGAAGTCCTGGGCAGTTTTGTCATCTCTTGGGGGCAGCTCATTACTACCTGATACAGGTATATGCACAAAAGGTCATTCCTAATACCCAAATGTGAGGCAATTTCGTAGTACTCTTCTGCCTCCTATGCAGATCAAGTTGAGATTTGATGTATCTGAAACCATCTTTTACTAGCTTCTTGTGACCCATCCTGCTTTTCCCTCTTCAATGCAGGATTCTCCTGAGAACGTATTTTTAATAAATCATTTGCACAAAAGACCTTATGTCAGGCTATGTTTGTGGCAGAGCCCTTAAGGGCAAGGACTATATCTGGCTTATTTATTCTAAAGTGAAATGTTTAAACTGAAGCAAAGAATGATCTGTTTGCTTTTAAAATGTGTGTGTGTGTGTGTGTGTGTGTGTGTGTGTGTGTGTGTTTAGGGGAAAGAACAGGTGTAGGTAGACCAAAGGTAGACTAGTTAGATGCTATGGTATTCCAGGTGGGATATGTCATAACTAGAAATATAAAGGATTACATAAATTTAAACATCCCTATTAATAAAAAATTTTCATCTGTAATTATACATACAAAATCCTTTTCTTCAAGAAAATTTGCAAGTGATTTTAAGTAGATGAATGTTAAAAAGAATAATGCATTATGGTGTCTAGAATATACAAAAGATCAAATGCTCATTAAAACTATGTATAGGAGCACTTAGTACAGAAATGATATGGTGGAAATGCGCAGCTGTTCTTCAGCCTAATTATTTGGAGTTCTAATAATTGAACTCCAAGCTGAGATTTCTGTGGATGCTAAGAGCTCTTTTCTAGTATTACAGACTTAGAAAGGAGGCACTCTAGGTTCTGTTACATCAATTTTAAAGCACAGTAAGGAATTACAGGTGTTTGGAGATGCAGTAAAGTTTCTGGCTTCCCACTGAACATACCATCAATTCATTTGCTCATCAGGGAGGCTGGGCATTACTTGCAAGATACGTACAGTTTTCAGCCTTTAGAGGCCATTATGAATAAAAAGAGGTTCTTCCTTCTTTATTTTCATTTATTTATTTATTGGTAGCAGGAATCAAACTCAGGACCTTGGCCTTACCAGCCAGGCCCTTGATTTTGTATGTAGGTCAGCCAGGCACTGACCTACATCCTTGGCCCTTGTTCTTCTTTACAAAGCTTAGAATCATTAGAGAGCCTTTGGAAAACAGTACCTGCCATGCTTCCACCCCGATGAGGTGGGGTAGATACTCTGTAGGTGGGGCTGAGGGACTGGTGGTTTTGTTGTTTTACAAAATTAGGAAGTGATGCAATAAAATTTGAGAAACACCAGTGTAGCGAGATAGCCTGCATCCGTGGGTAACTATAACCCCTATCCTCAAGGGCTTGTAGTTAAGAGGTTATGGCTTTCATTCTGAAAACTGGAGGATTTCAGCAGCAGCTGAATTTGTTCTTCTGCTTCCTCTGATGACATTAGAGATAATCAGGATACATTTTTGGTTGACACAAGTTGAGGGAGGGTGCTATTGCATAGATACCAGGGATGGTGCTGAACATTCTGCAATGCGCAGGACAATCCCCATAGTTAGCAAGGGGTTATCTAGCCCAAATATTAGTTATGTTGAGATTGAGAAATTCCTGTTTAGCTTTAAAGATGATTCTTTATATGAAACCAATATGGCAAACACCTTCTGTTAGCTAATTTATTACACATTTACGAGGTTCTGGGTGCACTGTGTGTGCAAGTAAGCACTGATTATTGTTTATCCCATACTATGATTTGCTTCTATTTTAAGTATAAGAAAACTGACATGAAATTCCTTATCTGAAGCCACAGATCTAGTAAGCTGATGACTTGGGACTTAAACATGAGCAACTAGACCCCTGGCCACAATACTCACTGCTACCCAGCAGTTTCTGGTTTTCTTGTCCTGGGTGTTTTTACAGGTAGAAAAAAAAAATCACAATTCACACACAAATACCTATTTTGATTATTCCTTGATTTCTTACCATTTGCTGTTTGACAAAAAACTTCTTATGCAAAAGGGAACCCTTCTGAGCCAGATGACTAGCAGGCATTGATCCCATGGCCAGGTAGAGCCAAGGAAGTACTTAGAGGAATCTGCAAAGAGGGTGATTGATACTTTCAACATTAACACTGTTTGGCAGCTCCCTGCATCAAGCAGCGCAGTTTGGGGCAGTGCCTGACCTGCCAGACTGTTTATGCCAACTCCGATCTTCTTAATTCAGAGCATCTTTTAGAATGACACCTCAGCAGGAAAACACAGTTGGAGAATGTCTGCTCAGAGCATGTGAGTGTCTGACAGGCACCCCAGATGTCCTCTAGAAAGGACTGATATCTTGAGGCCCCCTTTGCTTACTGGCCCTGCCTATACTTTTTGCAGTTAGAGAAAGTGAAACAGGACAGAGCAGAGATCATTTGCCCTCTCTCCAGCATGCCACCCAAATGAGAGAAAGGACATTAATTGTATATCTACTTCATGACTCTGTTTGTGAACACATATTTAGCCCAGAGCTCTTGAGGGTTGGAGCAGTGTCCACTGTGTCTGCCAGGCCCGGAAGACCAACAGGTTAAGGAACTTGTTTAAAGCCACATGTATAGTATGGCTCTACTAAGCAGTCAGGTTCCTAGCCATAAGAGTATACTGCTGCCTACAAGTTTTATTTTCCATGTAGAAAAATGAGTTGGCTTATGTCTTGACTATAAAATATGTACAAGATGGTCATTTGGCCAAACTTTTTTTTTTTGAGTACTGGAGATCGAACTCAGGGCCTTGCACTTGCCAGGCAAGTGCTTATTCTACTGAGCCATCTCCCTGGCCCTGGTCAAACTTTAAATGGAGTGGTGGTATAGGTGACGTTTTCCCTCCAGCTGCCCTTTCACGCCTTAACAATTTTCTCTGAGGGGAACCTCCCATGGTGCTGTGACCTACAAGCACATTTTGTGTGAATCTAGACTCATATCTATTAACCTTGAGATAAAGGTGACAATAGGTTATTGAAGTTTATGAAGGACACTGGTCTGATTGTTTCTATCCTTTGTGGAAATCTTCCATTTGTATTAAGAATGTGGGCTATTGCCAAAGACTTTACAGTCCCTGGCCTTGTTCCTCTTCTATCTCAGAAAATGATTCTGCTTCCTATTTACAGAGACAGGTTGAAGCTATCGGCGTGAATTCTCTTACGTTTTCTTCTGTGCTAATCATTAGTGCTAGGTTCCTAATAGCTGTGTTTTTCTCTCCTGTAAGTAACATGGCAAGATTATACTTCTGTTCCTGCAGCAGAGGGAGTTGGTGGAATGGCTGAGTCTTTACAGTGTGAATAGAAACGGAGTGTGATTTTTCAGGTAAGAACCTGTGATTGCTGGAACGGGACTCTCCACATCTGAATTTCCCTCTGGTATGGTGGAAACATTTGACATTATGGCTGTCAAATGGCTGTCAAATCAGCCTTGGCTCCTGAGTGATGGACGATTCCCAAGATGGGAATAGGATAAACAGCAAACTAATTTTATTTTATTTTTTTAGATTCTTTAAATCTCTTTAATTCCTTGGCTAATTTTAGAGGATCATTATTTACTCTACAACTGACACATTTCTACTTTCTCATGTTTTCAAGCCTCCTCAACGTCTCCTCTGGTGAACAATGTTCTCTTTGATACATTACCAAAATGGATCCTATGCTGTAATCACAAAGGACAACGCTGGAAAGTATGAACATGTAAATGATTTTAAGAGATATTATTTTTCCCTTCTGTTTCCAAATTATTTGTAATCGTTTCTAAAGACATAGTCACAGCTGCCTGAAGCATGTCTCCTTCACTCATGGAATCACGTAGATCATTTCCAAGTTTCCCTGAGCTTGTGGTCGGCCTTTCGTGAGGCTGTGAAGCCTATCCCGCTGGATCTGCCTGCCGTTGCTGCTGCTGCTGCTGCTTTTCAAAGTAGGCTTCTCTTCTCTTCTGCAGCTCTTCAAATGTAAGATTTGGCCCTGATGTCTGTGGAATGTCTTGAGATATATTTCTGGAACTACATTGCATTCTGAGCTGAATGGCCCTGCGGAGGTCTGCTCCTTCATTTTCCGTGTCAATCTCCTGGCAACCGAGAGCCAAAGCCCTCTGCAAGTCCTCCTCGTCTTCAGCTAATGTTCCCGACCCATCATTTCCTTGTAAGACTTGTTCCAGGTCTGTTTCAAGGACTCTTCACTTTCAGTTGTGCTAATTCTTCTCCACTGATCTTTCCTTGATGCGTCCATCGGACCCTGATCATCTGGAGAAGTTGATCAGCTTCACAATCTGGCAGATCACCCTTAACAACAAGTATAGAATAACCTTCCTGTTATAACTGAGCCAAGGAAAGTTCCAGGTATGTATCTGATATTAATTCTGGGCCCGTCAAAAGAGAATTCAAGCTAAACCACTGTTTCCCCAATTTTCTAACTGTAAACCAGTATTCTTTATAATTGCATGTAAATGATTTTTCATTTATGGGCTTGATCCTGAGCCTCTGATATGCTGAGCTATTGAACAGGATCAGTTCCAAATCCTAAACTTTCAAGACGTTGCTTATAACTTGAATAGAGAGAAAGCCACTATCATCCATATTTCCAGAAGGCTGCTGTAAAAATGTGCGATAGTTTTCATTAGTCACCCCTCCTTCCACCATCCTCATCCTTTCTTCTTCATCCAGCTGGTGGGCAATTGAGGATAACTCCACAGGGCTGAAGTATTCTCCTTGCAATAGATTATTCAGGTGGTGTTGAGCACAAAGTGATCCTTCTTGTTTCTCATGGAAGATGCATCCCATGTTTATTTGTCTCTAATTTTATTTTGTTAAAAGCCACTTTAGCTGGTTTGTTTCACATAACAAAACTTAGCTGATTTGAACTAATATCCTGTCCCTTGTACCCAAGAAATACTCTATGTTCATGCTTATTCTTTCTTGCCTTCCCATCTGTCTTTTCTTATTACTGAGACAAAATAGCTGACACCCAGAGTTAGGTGAGGAAAGGTTTACTTCAGCTCACGGTTTGTAGTGAGCAGTTGTAGTTGGCTGGCTCCAAAGCAGGGTGGCGTGCCACAGGGGCATCACAGAGGAAAATCAGTCCATGGCAAAGCAGTCAGGAGATAGGGAACCAGTGAATGCCAGCAGCAGCAGCAGCAGCAGCAGCAGCAGCAGCAGAAGCAAGCAAGCCAGCCAGCCAGCCAGCCAGCCTCTTTTTCCCTTTTATGCCATCTAGGCTACAAGCCTTTTGGGTGGCACTGCCCACACCCAGGGTGGAATTGCCATCATCCATACTCAGAATTGTGCTAAAGCAATCAGAAGACTAATTTAGCACCATGAACTCTTAATCCTAGTACCACATTTTCTAGATCCAGCCAGCTTGGAAAAAGCCCCAACTGTTAGTGCATGAGACTTTAGGGGGATACCTACTCTTGATTAAAATCTCACATAGCTGCCTATTGTTCTTTTAAAACTTCTCATCTTTTTGCATGGTCCACAAGGCTCTGAATAGTTTGGCTATCTTTAGAGTCATCTTTCTGTTCTTCTCATTTGGCCATAGTCTTCTTCATAAATGCTGTTTCTTCTTACCGCAGAGTCTTTGAGCATGTTCTACTGTCAGAAATGCCCTGCTGACTGTTAAATTTTCTCATTCTTTAGATGGTCTGTTTCACATAAAACATGAAATTTCAGATGAATTTTTTTCATTCTTTAGCTGTGACAGCAAACATGAGCTCTTCAGAGGACATAATTGCCTCCTCTGCCTAGGTCAGACTTTTAGAAATTCTCATAATTTCATCTGCATCTCTTTTGTAGTACTTATACTTATGGCATTGCAAGGCATTTGTGTGAAGGTTGGATTATTTTTTATCATCCCCATGATAGCTAGGATTATGACGCTTTCAATCACTACCATCAGCCCCAATGATTTGCAAAGCACACCTTTAAAAAAACATTTTGTTAATCATTTGTTTATTTATGTATTTGGTACAAGGCCTTGCTATGCAGCTTAGACTCATAGTAATCTTCCTGTCTTAGTCTCCTCAGTGCTGGAATTATGGGCATGTGCCACCATGCCCTGGTTTCTGTGGCCAGCTTAATGTGGGGCTGACACAATATGTGGTAGTAGGGATCTAACCTGGGTCCTTGTGTTTACTATACAGGCACCTAGACCACCAAGCTATCTCCCTAGCCCAAAAAAGCACACTTTGTAGTCATTCAATAAATGCTTGTTGAATGCAAGAATGAGCACATATAGCAGCGCTGTTCAATTTCGGTAATCACTAGCTACCTGTTGACATTTAAACTGATTAATTAAGAAAATATTGACGAATCAGTTCTATAATCACATTAGCCACTTTTCAAATGCCAATTAGCTTTATAAAGTAAAGCCATATAAATATGCGGAGCTGTAAAAGGCTCAAGTGAACAACTTCTGTGGATAACCCGCTACTATTGTGGACTGCTGGAATGTGTTGGATTGTTTTGCTGAATTCATGCACCTATAGTATT
>NDGM011196352.1:0-11447 GCA_002564305.1 Octomys mimax
AAAAAAAAAAAAAAAAAAAAAAAAGAAGAAGAAGAACAATGGCCAGAGCTCTGCACTAGGAACATGCTGGCAGGTCTGTAAGACAGAAAGTGCAGCTGGGAGCACATGAGGAAGACAGTGGGAAAAATGATGAAATTAACCACGTAGCCTCCCAGAGTGCAAGAATCCCAGTCAGTCATTTGGTCTCTTCTAGAGTGCAAAAAAGAGCAGGGATATTACTCTAAGTATGACCAGAGGTCTCTGGAGGTCTAAGCAGGAGTGAAATCCTGGCACCAAAATGACAAAACAAGACATTCTTCAGGGTAACACCTGCCTGGAATCCTAGCGCTTTGGGAGGCTGAGGCAGGAGGACTGCTTATTTGAGTCTAGATTGGGAAATAATGTGACTTAATGAGTTCTGGCCTCAAAGTGAGAGAGAGAGACAGAGAGAGAGAGAGAGAGACAGAGAGAGAGAGAGACAGAGAGACACAGAGACAGAGAGAGAGACAGAGAGAGAGACAGAGAGAGACAGAGAGACACAGAGACACAGAGACACAGAGACACAGAGACATAGACAGAGACAGAGAGACAGAAAGACAGAAAGACAGAGAGATTGTTATCTAAAGCCCTAGGAATGTGATTTTGGAAGCTCAGCTACAGAGCCAGCTCATGTGTGTGAAAGTTCTCTAGGTTCTGTCCTAAATTACCAAAAGCCTTGGGCAGCTCCAAATTTAGTCCCAGTAGTGCAGGATCCTGGAAGTCTGGAGTGGGGGGCTCAGCTGGAGCAGCTGTTGGGTGGGGCCGTGAAGGTAGGGAAGAGGATAACACAGTATGGCAAATGTCTCTTGGGAGGAAGAAGCCCAACCCATTACCATCTGCTTGCCTGTATGTATCACCTGCTTGTGTAGATTCTCTTTCTACCTATTCCTTTCTATTTGGCTGTACCTACTGCTGCCCTTTGTGCCCAATTGACTTGCTTCCTCTTTTGTCATTGTTGACATTCACATCAGACAATTTGTTGCAGATTAATTTTCCTTAGCTAGCTACCACTGTGGTAGTGGTTATTAGGTTGTATTGTATAGGATCTTTTGATCAATTGAAGTATTTAATTTTCATCTTCCCCCCTTGGATCCGTTTGGCCTTTCATGAAATGTGATTAATGTTGTTATTGTCTCTTGAAGAGGAAACTAATGAAGTATGTGTGTGACTTTGAAAAAAAAATTACAGAAGGCTGAGAATATAGCCCTGTGCAAAGGTCCTGAGTTCAATCCCCCATACCACTAAAAATGGTACTTAGCCTTTTGACTCCTTGTCTTAGTTGCTGTTCTCGTCCTCAGACAAAACAGCCAAAAACCAAAATTAAAAGGTGAAAAGTTTATTTAGCTTGCAGTTTGTAGAGGTTTTAGTCCACAATGAACTGGCTCTGAGACAGGGTGTTATGGCAGACAGGTATCACAGAAGAGAAACAGTTCAAGGGGGCAGAAGGCAGCAAAACAACAAGAGCTGAGCACAGCTGCTTCTATCCCTTAGATATTACCCAGGCTACTTGGAGTGGGGAGCGCTCATACCCCTAAACCTAGCACCCTGGAGCCTAGCGTGGCACCCTTAGTTAATCTCACACCCTAGATCCAGCCATCTCTGAAAGAGCCCCACCTATGGCCACATCTACGCACAAGCCATAACTCTTTCCTTAGAGGTATTTTTAATCAACTAAAATTAAGGATGTAGGAAAAATGTCCCAGTATCTACCTTGTAAATGTGAATAGGAAGGTTAGAAGAGTAGAAAAACCAAGTACCTTGGCTTTAATTCTAGCCATTATAACAGTTAGGTCTCTTAATTTGTGTCTTTGAATATCTGCATTTCTCATAAGAGTATACATCTGCAGGACCCCAACCATGAAATGGAATGATAGGTGTGTGTGCATCATGCAGGGGCTGCACAAGCTTTGCTTCCCCTACTGTCTGGCTCACTCAATAAATGCTTGTTGGATGAATGATCACCTCCATGCAGGATTCTCAGGTCTGCCCCTATAGATCTTTCAGTCTCCTTGAAATTGTGTTCTGAAGTATTTATGGCACTCAGGATTTCCAGCCTTAAGTATGTTTTTCTTGCTCGTTTGTATTCTTGGTTCCATTTACTTTTTTATCTTGAACAATTATATTAAATTACTATAGTATTATATATCATAAGGTTCTTTACTTATGCTAACAAGAATATTCAGTTTCGATATGTTCAATTTTACTTTTGATTCTGTTTTTTCAATAATCTTGATTTTTCTTTTCACTGTAAATTATTTTTCATTCAATTCTCAACTGGACTCAAAGAACATAAAAAATTGAAAACATGCAAAACTAAGCATAAATGTATACGAATTAGGGAAGGTTATCATTTTACTATGTTCTCATGCAGCTGTTTTTATGTGATCTGCTAAATTATGTTTGTCTGTTAATACTTTTCCTTACTGTAAAATATTCAGAATTGATTTGGAAGCTTGTCTTAAAACCTTGAAACATGAAAACCATTATCTCTAAGTCCTTTTACAAACTTCAGCACATATTACCCTCAAAAGAATGTTGTACTCTAGTCTACAGATTTTTCTTTTTCTATCAAATACATTAAATCCATGTTATAGGATTTGGTAAGATTTCAGTACAGTGTTTTCATCAATAATATGATAAAGCAATAATAGATTTTTTTAGTTTTTATATTTTCAAAAATAGCATTGAAATGCTACCTAGCATTGAAATCACCCAAAAAAGCTGATACTGAGCTAATGAATGTTGTGTGCAGGAACTAGACAATATTTTCACAAATATTTCATGTATTTAACTATTTCTTACTGACTTAGAAAGTACACTTACTGTCATTGGCTTCCTGCTGTTTCTTCTAAGTTTTCTCTGCTGCAGAATCTTTACTCTAAATATTTCTTATAAATGAAGCATTCATTCCCATAGATCTTTATATAAGAAATGATCAAAAGATAGGGTGAATTTCTAAGCAAAAAGTATTACAGTAAATACACTTTATCAAAGATGATGGGATAGATTTATGCGAAATGAATGCATGTGTCTTGAATACTTTGAGGGAGATTAATGGCAATGTATCTTCTGTAGTCAAACCTTTGTGCATCAACTTCACTGTATATTTTGATCATCTCTCATTGAACAAATATGTACAGCATTTTGTGCCAAATAAAAACATTGGCATGTACACACATCAACCTTATGCACATGATCTATGACACTTGGCAACTTCTGGCTCTTCCCACTACTTAAAATGACCATGATAGATCCACATTTTGAATTAATTCAGGACACTGAGGCAGTCAAGATAGTGAAGCTAAAGACATTCACAATAATGACTTCCAGAAGTGCTTCATGATGTGGCAAGTGCAATGAGACAAGTGTTTTTGAAGCAGGAGGAAGTATTTTCAGAAAGATCAATGGTAATGTGTCTTCTACTGGGAGTCTTTATAAATTTCAGCACACACTGTGTATCTTCATCATGCCTCATGTTTTTTTTCCTCTTTATTCATATCTCTTACTTAAATATCCCTCAAAGGATTTTCCCTAAACACCCCATTTGTCTCCTCATACTTTGTCCTTAGTTACCAGTAACTGTCTCCTTTTTCTAGTATATTTTTATTTGCAGAATTTATCATTATCAAAAATTAAACATTTTTTCACACTTTGTATTTCATCAGTCTGTAGCAGATTCAAAGTCTCTAAGAAAATATTTAAGTATTTACTAGGTAGTTGTTCAAGCCCTGGCATTTTCATTTCTCATGTAGCCCTAGAAATAACTTTCTGAGGTGATTATTATCATATCCTTTTCATTTTTGTTTTTGTTTTGTGGTGCTGGGGATTGAACCCAGGACCCTATGCATGCAAGGAAAGGTTTCTACCACTAAGCCTCATTCCAGGCTCAGTTATATCCTTTTTGATGATAAGTTAATAGAAAACTAATTTACTCAGAATCACTCAATTAATAAGTGGCTCTCAAACTCTCAGGCTCCAAACACAGATTCCATGGACCTAATGCTCCCCAAATTTATTCTACTGTATTCTTAGAATTCTAGAAGCCTACATAGTCTTAGTTCACATAGTCAGTGAACCGTGGCTAAAGTTTAGTCAAGCTTTGGGGAATGTTAAGTGGACTTGGTCAACACAAATGGGTGGTCATCAGCATATAGCAAGTATTCTTAAACATAAAGTTGGATAATAATTATGCCCTTAGCTAATATTTATGAGGAGCTTTGAGCTTTCCTTTGAACTGGTCTTAAACTGTGATAATTACTGTAGCTTCTCAGATGAAATAACTATCATAAAACAGTATGGAAGTTCCTCTAGCACTTCAGTTTATTATCCAGTGAGATTTCCTTGGTAGCTAATTTTCTTATTTTGTCATCAAGCCCCAAAGACCAACTCTACCATGAGGACTCCACATTGTTGTGACAGATCTATGGCTGGAAAAATATATTTTAGAAAGCAAACATTTGCATGCTTCAGAAAATAGCATTCATTGGTATCTTATACTTGCATTCCTATAAGGGGCTAATATCCAAAGTATGTAAGAAACACACAATTTGATAGATACAACCAAACAAAGAAAAAAACTAATTTTACAATGGACAAATGATCTGTTCAGACATTTATTCAAACACTTTTCTAAATGGCCAGTAGGTATATGAATGGCTGCTGAGCACCACTAATCATCATGGAAACAAATTGCTATATATGCACATACATACAAATTGACATAGAAAGAGAGAATGATATAGAAATTACCAGTGGTGGGGTGGGGAGAAAAAAAGAAGTGATGTAAATCAAAGTTCAAAGGCCGCTATTATATTTATTGAATATTGGAAATCTCACAAGAAAATAAATTTAAGGAACTGTTATCACAAGATAACTGCAAAATAATAGTTAGTAAATCAGACAAATTTTATAGATGATATGGAATTCAGTGAAAATAATTATTCTACATTTTCCCATTTTTAATTATCTTAGAAACCAACCAACCAACAAATAAAAACTATTCCCATATTATTTCAATTATTTGTTACTTTCTTGAAGACAGTACTATATTAATCAAAGGCTATATAAAACTGCAACAAATGCCTCTATGTAGTTGATATCAAATATTTTTTCTACCAATAAGTGGTTCAAAGTCAATTTTATAATGTACTTGGAAGTTGAAAAAATCTCCAGCAATACCATTTCAAAAGGAAAACTTTTCCTTTAGCTATAGTTTTATTTCCAAAAGGCAGTGGAATACCTCTGCTTTACATACATAAAGCTGTGACTTGCATGAGTACCTAAGGGCTGCTATCTCAATAATGTGATATTTACAAGTCCAAAAGATTTTTTTAATGACCTCATCATTATCTTACATAGAAAATTCATTGCTTTTTTACTATTTAAATTCTTTTACTCTATAGTCTAGACTATTAGTAATTGATCTCTGGGATGCATATGAATTACATGGCAAATATTGTTTGAAATGCAGCTTTTTCATTTCACCACCTCCCTCACTCAGGAATGACAAAACTAAGGAAGAACTCAGAGCTAAAATCTCCATTGATTCTAATGTAGTTGCATACATTGAGAAGAACACTTCAGGAAAAAACTGCTGAGAATGCTATACGCAAAATGTATGTATTTTAGTTACACATGTCAATGAGCTTTGAAAAATGAGCTCGTGTATTTAGAGTCTCAAGCAAGATACACAATGATACATACTATCATCCTATAACATTACCTTTTATTCCATTGTGCACAAGCTCTATGAATTAATTCTGCCTTTTTTCCATATTTATACTTGAATGAAATCATCCAGCATCTGCCTTCTTCTTCAGCATAATAGTTTTGAGATTTATCCATGTTTTTGTGTGCATTTGTGTGCATCACCTTTCTGCTAAGTAGCAGTTCATTATATGTAGACCACCATCACCTGTTTACGGATATCGTGTTGTTTAATTTTTACTAACTTATACTACAGCTACTATGAACATTTGTATTTAAGTCATTATATAGACACCAGCTTTTGAGTAAACTTGAGTAAATAACCAGAAATGAATTGATGAGCCAAATGACAACATCATATCTAGATTTATTAAAAACTAGCTTAACTGTTAATTTAAAGTCCCGCATCATTTTGTATTCCTACCAGCAAGATGTGAACTTCAGGATTTCACATCCTTTGTGAACACTTGAGGATTAGTCTTTAGAATTAGACTCTGTAGTAGGCTTGAAGGGGTATCATATTATAGTTTCAATTTACATTTCCCTAAGTAATGATGTTAAACATCTTTTATTTGTTTATTAGTGACACGTATATCTTCCTTTCTGAAGTCTTCTCTTCATGTTTCAATCCAGTTGTCAACCTTTTGGATTTAAGGAGTTTCTTTATGTATTTATTTTATGTATTTGGCACTGGGTCTCACTACTCACCACAGCCTCAGCTATCCTCCTGTTTTCAGCCTCCTGAGTGCGGGGATTATGGACTCAATGGCCAGCTCAATGGGCCTTGGTGTGGGGCCAGAATGGCATGCTGTACTGGAGATCAAATCCAGGTCCCTGTGCTTGCCTAAAAAGGCACTTAGTCTGCTGAACTATCTCACCAGCCCTCTTTATATATTTTAAAATAAAATACTTTTTTAGATACTGTAGTGGTTTGGTTTTTTTTTTTTAGGGGAAACCCTACAATACAGGACAAATTTTATAATATTTTATAATGAACCACTCAAAGAATTACGTACAACAGGGGCTGGGGAGATGGCTCAGTAGACTAAGCACTTCCTTGGCAAGCACAAGGGCCTGAATTCAATCCCCAGCTCAAAAAAAAATTATGTACAGCAATGCAGTAAACCTATCCACACTGTAAACACTAAAGACTCCAGGTGAGGGCCAAAAGCTCCTAACAATGCCTCTCACAGTTCCAACTGGAGGCCTAGATTCCACAACAATTCTCATGCAGGTCCACTTTGTGGACGTGTGCTGGAAAGGCCCAAGGGTCAGTGGTGGAAACAAGGACATCTATGCTAGTGGGATGAAGGATCTGTGCTAGCAAGCTGAGGGATCTGAACTGGAGCCAGGAAGCAACACTCAAGGTAAGCCTCAGAGCTCCCACAAAAGTCCCATAGCCATCCTCAGCAAGAGTGAGGTTCTAAGCTTCTTCAGCAGTGAGGAGAGCTGAGTTCCCATCAGAAAAGCCAATGCAACAAGCTTCTCCATGACGCTGAGCAGTGCAACATCTTCCCTTCCAGAGCTAGGAAGCAGTGTTCAAGATGAAGACCAGAGCTCCTCCAAAGTTCATCAGGAAAGTCAGCATGACAAGGTCCTCCAGAAGAATAGCTGAAGATAATGAACAACCCTTAGCTGGGCCTCCCACACCCAGTACCACACTGGTTTAATTCAGCTGGGTGTAAAAAGTTGACCACCAGTTAGAAATCCATTATAGATATGTTAAGTTTTTTATACTCTTCATTGACTTTCATTTTGTTGATGGTGTATTTTGACAAAAGGCAAAAGTTTGATTTATCATTTTTGTTCATCATATGCTTAATACTTTTTGGGTAAAATCTAAAATATCTGCCTAACACAAAAGACAGACTTTTTCTAATATTTATTCCTAGAAGTTCTGTGGTGGTGTTGTGTGAATTTAGAACTGTCATCGATTTTGAATTTTTTATATTTTTTTAGTTTGACATAATAAAGGAATTAAGGCTCATTTTGGGAGCCTTATTCTTACTCTCATTTCCCAAAAACATTTGTTTTTAAAGCCTATCTTCCCCATGCTGAATTCTTTTGACATTTTATAAAAAAGATTATAATTAGATTGTATAACCTGAATCTACACTTGAATTGCATTCTGCTCTATTGGTCATGATATCTTGAACACTGAGTGTTGAAATCAGATAGCATAAATTGTCAGTTTTGCTGTGTAAGTTTTGTTGTTGTTCTGCAAGGGTCCTTGATTTGGTACATATGTTTTATTTTTATTTATTTATTTATTTATTTATTTATCTTTTGTGGAACTGGGGACTGAACTCAGACCCTTGCGCTTGCCAGGGAAGCAATTATTCTACTGAGCCATCTCCCCAGCCCCTGGTACATATGTTTTTAGATGAATATGCCAATTTAAAACAATGATGGGATTTTGATTAGTATTACATGGAATTTATAGAAGAATTTAGAAAAAATATTAATCACAAAAATTCATAAACTTTACTTATATTAAATATATCATTCTGATTTTTTGTCTTATTTAATTACAGTAACTTTTTATAGTTTTCAGTATGACTCTCTACACTTGCCTTCAGTTTTATATGTACATTACAAATAAAAATAGTGTTTAGCTTTACTTTCCAAATGTTTACCAGTAGTCAATAGAAACAGAATCTATTTTTATATTGATTGTATAACCTACAACTGCATTCAATTACAAAATCTAGTAATTTTTGGGCTGGGGAGATGGCTCAATAGAATAAACACTTCCCTAGCAAGCGCAAGGGCCTGAGTTCAATCCCTGGTTCTANACAAAAAAAAAAAAAAAAATCTAGTAATTTTCATTATAAAAACTCTAAAAATTTTGTGTTTATAATAATTTTGTCTATGAATACAATTCTCAGTTTCCAGTTTTTATGTTTGCATTGGCTGAGACCATTAATACAAATCTAGGTAAAGCATAGGTATTCTTGGTTTGGTTTTTAAGAAAACATCCTTAGTATCTTCATACTATATGTGTAGTTATCTGTAGATTTTTCAATGATTTATAATAAACTAAGCACATTTCTGTCATTTCCTAACTTCTGACACATGTTATTATGAATGTTTTTTCAAGTTTTTTATATATCTGTTAAAATGATTATATAGGGCTAGCCAGATAGCTCAGCTGACTAAACACCTGCTTTGGCAAGCTCAGGGACCAAGGTTCAATGCCCAGTCCCTTATGCCACATCAGCCCCACCCCCAGGATGCCCTGAGATGGAGACCAACTCCAGGCATGGTGGCACACACCTGAATTGCAGGGTTAGGAAGGCTGAAAACAGGAGGATCACTACCAGTCCAAGCTGCATAGTGAGACCCTGTACCAAATACATAAAATAAAATAGAATAAAATAAAACAAAATGATTATATAATGTTAAGACTTTATTCTTTTAATTTGGAGAATATGTTGTTGGATGTACCAATTTTGATTTACTCATTTTTATGGAACATATTTCACTTGCTCTAAGTATGACATTCTGACTAATGCTGTATTTTATTGAGAACTTTTGAGATCATGTTCATGGAAAGTACGATCTTTTTTCTTAAATTTTTGTCTAGTTTTGATGTCACAGTTATTATATCTATTTAAAATATTTAATAAAGGTATATTACCCTATTATTCTATGAGAAAATTGAAAGTATTTTCTTTTAAAATCCTTAAATGAATTTATTGATACATTCATTTATATGTGAGTTCCCTTTATAAGATTTCTTTTTATGAATTCAGCATCTTTGATAGAGGTAAGGCAAGTTGCATTTTTCAAAGAATTCCTCCATTTCATTTAAAATAGTGAATTTATTAATATAATGCTCAAAACATTTCATTATTACCTATGCAATATATGTGCGCTCTCTAGTGATACCACTTTTGATTTATGTTACTAATTTGAAGAAATGTCAAGTTTCATTAAATGTCTTTCCTTGAGCTGGGGAGACAGCTCAGTGGAATAAGTGCTAGGTGCTGAGTTCAATCCCTGGTGTCACAAAAAAAAAAAAAAAGGAAAAAGAAAAAGAAAAAGAAAGAGAAGAAATGAAATGTTGTTCCTGTAGCTAGTTTGATGATCTTATGGTTTTTAGCCTCAACTCTGTTGATGTTTTCTGTTTATTCTTTTAACTGTGTTGAACCATCCTTCTCTCACTGGGAAAATCCCATTTGCTCACTATGGTTATGGCTTTTGTGTGTTATTATATTCAATTAGATAGTATGTTACTGAAATATCTGCATCCAAACTTGCTAGGGATATTTCTTTATAATGTTCCCTTTTTGTAGTGTCTCATCTCTTTTTGGTTTTAGAGTAATGTTGGCCTTTTAAAATAACATTGGATGGGTACTCAGTACTTTGGAAAATTTTGAGAAGTACTGGCATTCATTCTTTAAAATTTTTTTTTAAATTTTAATTCTCTTAAATTTTAAATTTTTTTAGATCCAGCCCAGCCCAGGCCTGGCGAGTGTGTGAGAGAGCTTCCCACTTCACTGCACCCACGGGACCTCTCTGAACCAAAACTCAGGCATGCTGCATGAGTGAAACCCTTGGGACCCTTTCAACCCTCCAGAGCCCCCACCCCCAAGTCCACCAAGTGAGTGAGAACTTCTGCGACACTCTCAGGACCCCCAGATCCAGACCAGCCCAGGCTAGGTGAGAGTGTGGGAGAGCTTCCGGCTTCCCTGCACCCATAGGACCTTTCCAGACCAAAATTTAGTCATATCACAGGAGGGAGACCCTATGCTGCATGCTAAGGACCCCTCCAACCCTCCGGAGCTCCCGCCTCCAAGTCCAAAGAGAGAGAGAGAGAGAGAGAGAGAGAGAGAGAGAGAATTTCTGCGATGCTCCCCACCCCCAGACATAGCTAGTGTGTGGGAAAGCTTCTGAGCTCCCCTGTGCCCCCTGGACCAGGGACACAACCGAAGGGCAGCACAGGTTCACTGCTGTGCCAGAGGGTCACAACAGGTTCACTTCCAAGGGCTGCAGCAAGAAGGAGCTGAACACAACAGCTAGACCCAGGCCAGGCATAATTGGATAAACTCAAACTTAATAGAGCTGCACCTAATTTCAGTAGGTGCTAAGGTTATAACTGCACCAAAGCTCTACACCAAAGGGCAGAGGTCAGGGCTATAAGAAATGACAAAGACAAGGAGCAAAATGCAATCTCAAGCCTTGAATCCACCCAGAACAAGTGCAGAGGACACTAGCTCAGCCAAAATGAATAAATTAACAGCATCAGAAGTAAAGGAACAACAGCAGAAAGGTATAGAGGAACTCAGAGCAGAATTAATACCTGAAATAAAAAAAAATCTCTGAATTCATAGCACCTGAAGTAAAGAATCAAATACAGAACATGAGGGAAACCTAATGCCCACCCAGAACAAGTGCAGAGGACAATAGCTCAGCTGAAATGTATGAATTAACAGCATTGGAAGTAAAGAAACAATGGCAGAAATGTATAGAGGAACTCAGAGCAGAATTAATTTCTGAAATAAAAAAATGTCTGAATTCACAGCATCTGAAGTAAAGAATCGAATACAGAAACATATGGAGGAAACCCAATTTGTAAAAAACTCTGCAGTAAAAGAATTAATAACTTCTTCTAAAGAAGACATTGATAAAAAAAAAAGATGAGATTAGAAAAATGGCAGATTCCTTGAATAAGCAATACAGGAAAGAAATAGATCGCATGAAGCAGAGTCAAAGAGATA
>NDGM011196353.1:0-10843 GCA_002564305.1 Octomys mimax
AAAAAAAAAAAGTATTGCAGTAAAAGACACATGGCTATGAATCCCTCTCAAAAGACTTCTATTGGCTTCAAACACTCCGACCTCACCCTTCTTTTCACTTCCTGAAGCAGTTCATGACGTCCTCTTTCATGTCTTTAGTTATGATGTTTTGGATGCTTTGGTGCCCTGAATCGATTCAAAACACTGAGCTTCCTGGTTGTTTTGACTGTGGGGAAGAACCTGGTGCCAGATTATGTGGACAAAGTGGGTGAAGAAGCATCCTAACACTTCTGTCAGCCGCCTTTCCATCGAATGGCAGGTGGTGACAGCATCCACCCTATGTCTAATCACCCCTCCTAAGAACACCAAAGAAAATGTTCAGGACTACATCAGAAACTGGCAGGAAAAGTGGGATGTGTCCAAAACAAGAGGAGACTAATGAAAATGTGTCCTTTAACGTGATATATTTCTTTATGTAAGCGCCCACCATATTTTTAACGACCCCAAGTAGATACTGAGTGGGAAGTACAAAAATAGGTATCAAACTATATTCTGAGAAAGACTACGACTATCTGATATTCTTTAGGGAAAAAGGATGGAATATTCTGTTAACCAAAACGTTAATGAAAGTGTGATGTTTTACTTCCCACATGGAGATTGTTAAGGCACATTAACCTATTGTCACCTTTAAGAGGTAACCACAATAAAGTGTGGTCACCTTTTTTGTGATAGGGCCTCACTATGTAGCTCAGGCTGGTCTTTAACCCACTATATAGCCAAGGCTGACCCAGAATTCACAAAAATCCTCTTGCCTCAGTTTCCTGAGTGCTGGGATTATAGGCATGCACCACCATGGCCAGCTATGAGCATAATTATCTTGTTTCACCTCAACATTTTGCCTGTTTATTTGCTTGCTCTGTTTTGTTGACAACTTGGCTGACCAACAAATAAGTCCTATTTTCCTATTGAACTCACCTTAGAAAAAAAAATAATCCTAAACTTTATTTCGAAATATAAATATCACTATACACACATACATGTTAAACAATAAGATCTATAACTTCATTTTCTTCTTTTTTGCATAGAACACCATTGTAACGTGGAATCCATGTCTTTCAAAATACAGGAAACATTTTTCCTGCAAGCTGAGGTCAGAGTGGAAATTGTGCACCTGTAATACTTCACCGTGGTGCTCCACAAAAGACAACATGTGGCCTATGGAAGTTTCTTCTCTCTCATGCTGTCTGTTTTCACATGAAAGCAGTAAAGTTTTAAAGCTGGATGGAAGCAGGAGAGGCTTGGCCAGGGTGAGGTTGGCTGTGCTATGGGTCTGGCAGCTCTGCAGAGGGTCAGAGGAGACCAAAATGCCCTTCTTTGCAGACACAGGTCTGGGCTCCATGCAGCTCCACTCTTCTGAGAAGCTAGGGGCAGGCCAGGCAGCTGAAGGAGGGGCTGCTGTCTCCGTGACGTCCAGGCTGGACATCATAGTGAGCTGGTTGTGCATCCACATTCTGGTGCAGAACGGTGTGTGGGACAAACCCTGGAAGCCTCCGAATCAGGAAAGCTCATCCTAGAACCTGGCCTTTGAAGGATGATCCTGACTTCAGAACCTATCTGCTCACATCTGGATTGTAGATTTGAAGATAAAGTCACCAGGAATCACACAGAGAAAACTGGAGCAGCAACAGATGTGGCTGACCCGCAAAGTTTTTCTCATGGATTGCAATCGGTCCAAACTTTCCCACACTGTATCTTTGACTGTATGAGAGTTTTAAACAGATTTAAAAACTCAGTGATACCTGTCCGAAGTCAAAATAATCATATTCTCTTCAAAACATAGGTATAACCAGGAGCTAAGGAGGGAGACCAGGCTGTTGCTCAGATCACGTCCTCCTGGGTGGGCGGCACCTGCCAGCGGAGGTCTTGGGTAAGGTAATCGGCAGTGCAGTGACCTGTGCAGCCCATCTTAACACATGCTTCTTGCCAGAAAGAAGCTACAAATTTGAAAAACATAATTCTAATCATTCTGAAATGCTAAGAAGAATACTATGAGTCACACGATCGATATGTGTTATGGTTTATGTCTAGATGACCCCCCAAGAGCTTCACATACTTTTGGGTGGGCTTTTTTTGGCTGAATATAGAGTGTGTGACTGATTTAATGCTGGGATTAAGGATGCAAGTACTATATCCATCTTGCCTATAATGAAGGGGGAGAAAGTTGCTTGTCCTTTCTTGCTTTTGCTGTCTCCTGCTACCATGAACTGTTGTGCCGTGTGCCACGTTGCCTTGGAGCCAGTGGATTATGGATGGAAACCTCTAAAAATTATGAACTAAATAAACCTTTCCCACTTTAACTTCGGGTGTCAGGTATTTTGTTTCACCAACAAGAAAAATAACTAACACAATGTGAGTGGAGAGAATATTAAATGAATGGATGAGAGGTCACTTTTTAGACTCCAGGCTGCCCTTGAGACCAAAAATTTCAGGAACAAAAATCCCACACAACACTTGCATTACAAATTGAAAATTAAAAATCCTACATCAACCAGTGAACTTTTGTTTGCTACATACAAACTTGGCTTTTTTCTTTTTCTTTTTTCTTTCTTTTTTCTTTTTTGCTTCTGCTAACTTGAGAGGTTTTTGATGTCATCAACCACAGCTCATCTGCCCCTGATTTCACGGTGAAATCATCAGGGTGTTATATTCATAATGTACAAACCACCCCTCCCTCAAAGCTTCCTTCCACACACAAAGTTAGGAACGAAAAATAAAGACCCTAGTTCTGGAGAGAATGAAAATTATACCTTGCAGAATCCATGCTCTAGATCGTGTTTTGTGTGGAAAACCTCACAAACTCATTGGAGGGAGGCTTAGCTACAGACACGGCGCTGCTTGAGCGCTGCAAATAATCCAGTTCAGTGAGGCTCTGAGTAAGGACTGGCATCATAACAATAGTGAATGGTTTACCACGGGTCCAAGCAGTGGCTGGTGTTTGGCAGTGCACTGTAGATACTGGGAGGAGAAGGCAACATGAAAGCAATATTATTTGTTGTCTAATTCTCTCTAATCCAGAAGGGTGGTTATGCTGAATGATAACACACAGAGGAAAGATCAAATATAATAACATAATGTTCATGCCCTGCACCAGAAGTTATTACTTTTGGCACTGTGGAGGCTCTGGCTGGCACTAGCCATTGCCAGGAGGTGTTAAGCGGGTAAGTAGTGCTGTGGAATAAAATCATCTATGGGGAAAATGACAGTAATGAACTGCTTGTAATGCTGTGAAAACTCAATGAATTTGATTAAACACAGATTGCAGAACCGTTGCCTGGCCGACTGCTGGACACATTCATGCTCAAATGTGCCTTTTCCTGCTTACAAATCGAACAGAAAAAAAAAAAAATGCCGTGACTTGTGCTGCCAATTTGTTGAGCATCGTCATGGAAGAAACCAACAAGGAGGAGGAAAGAGCCCTGTCCTTCGAGTGTCCCTCCCATCAGTGAGCCCACATGTACAACTGTCCTCTAATTCTGCTGCCAATTTGGGAAACACACCTCTATGCCTGGTCTGTTCCCCAGGTCTTGTGAATTAGACCTATAATGTGCCCTCAACGTGTCATGTGTCCAGAGCTATTTTTTCTGGAAAGTGACTGAATCACAGGAGGAGACTATAGTTACCAGCTGATGGGCCATTCGCAGTTGAACGTGCTGTGAGAAGACAAAGTGTGGGCAGAAGAGGCAAATCACTGGGATGAGGGCAACCTGCAGGGAATCTGTCTTCCTCCTCAACCCCTCCTCCCTTCTCTACATCCAGGCTGTCATTACATGAGTGTCTTCTTCCTCGAGACCCTTCCAGGGCCTGTTTTCTGCCTCAGAGCCACACCATTATAGGTTGACTCCTCTAGAAACACAAGACCAAGCAAACCTCTTCTTAATTTATGACAGTTGGCTGTTTGGCCACAGGAAAGAGAAAGTGACAGAGACACTGGGCAACAAATTTGTGTAATTATTTTTTGATCCCTGCCCTCTATGGTCAGCAACCTTGCTACCTGTGCTAGGCTGAGGTGGGTGCAGTAAAGATTACTCAATGAGGAGAGGAAGGTGTCAACACTGTAGGGATGGGATGTTCACCTGTATAGAGTTTGGGGCTTCATATCAAGAATGTAGAAAGGGGCTGGTGAGATAGCTCAGTGGACTAAAGCTCCTGCTTAGGCAAACTTAGGCAAACACAGGGACAGGGGTTCGATAGCAGCACCACATGCAGCACCAGCCCCACACCCAGGGTGGACTGAGCCTACCACAGAGTCTGGGCATATTGGTGTGCACCTGTAATCCCAGTGCTGGGGAGGCTGAAAACAGGAGGGTTACTATGAGTATGAGCTACATAGTAAGACCCTGCAACAACCAAATACATCAAATATATAGATAGACAGACAGACAGACAGACAGACAGACAGACATGGGACCAAGAAGCACAGTTAACTAGGGCAGTGTTGTGATTTGTGATTCAAAGCCCTGTGCTCCCCGCCAGCTTTGCCTTACTCCTCATGTTATATACAAAGTAAACGGAGAGGAGGTATTGCAAAGTGTTTATGCACATTTGAAAATTGCAACACTAAATAAATGGAGTTCATTTACATTGTTTATATTTTTCAAATTTTTATTTTTCTTGTAATTTATTTACAAAGTACTTTTCTGTGATGGATTGGAAATTTAACAGAAAAGGTCTTTCATCATAGACAGTTTGAAAGGCAATGAATTGGGATTGTAGAGGCAGATTTAGTCTGCATGTTTTACAAGATTTATAGCCGTAGGCAAATTACTAACCTATCTACATTTTGGGTTTCTTGATATTTGATAAATATTATGCCATTATTAAATAACTCTCTACATCATAGACCATTCACACAATCTATTGCCAAAATTACTAAAATATTTGGACAATTCACTTTTACTCGTAAATATCACAAAAACAAAATGGTTAATTAAGCCATGGAAGAATTAGTGAATAGGGCAAAACAAATACTTGCTTCATTACTGTATTAATTCATGCAACAAATATTTATTAAGCATATGTCTCAGTCCAGACAGTACTTCAATGGCTGAGGACATGCAAGTAAACAAAAATTCACAAAGACTTTTGTACAACTGGAGTTTGTATCAGAGGAGCTATAATTGGCCCAGAGTGGAAGTAGCAAATATGTCAATTTAAATATATCAGAGATTGAAAAGTGCCACAGAAAAACAAAGGAGCAGTAGAAGGGCAACTAAGGAGGATTGATCTATAATGTGCTGGCCAGGTGATGCTTCATGTCAAAGCAATGCAATATTTGAGCTGGGGTATGGAGGAAGTTAAGCTAACCTGTGGGTATCTAGGGAAAAGAAACAGTCTGAGTAGAGGCATCAGCAAGTGCAAAGGCCCTGTGGTACAAGTACCGAGCACTTTGGGAAGCAGGATTGTGGTCAGAATGGCTGGAAGAAAATGACTAAGAAGAAAAAAAAAAAAAAAAAAAAGATGGGAAAAAGAGAAAGAGAGACCAAGTTGGCCACTCACTTTCTCTTTGTGTTAAGAGTCATTGTAAGTTTGAAAATAAGAGTGACACAGGCTTATTTGTATTTTAAAGCGTTGTCTTACTCTTCTCTCATTGCTGGCGCAAATACCTGACACTCAAGCTCAGGAAAAGAAAGGTTATTTAGTTCACAGTTACTGGAGGTTTCATAGTTTAAAGCAGCCTGAAGTACATAGGAAGACCTGGAGACACTGCCATCCTGCTCTACAGGGTCTGGAAGAGAGGCTGGGGCACTGACATGTCCAGGATGGTCTGCTCCATACCTCCAAGACAGGCCACCAGGCCTAGGGGGTGGGGGGTAGGGAGGCGCCGGTTGTCAGTTTAATGGTTCATATCTCTCTGGCCCCGCCCCTCAAGCCCCACCCTGGTCCTCGGGCCCTGCCCCTCTAGCCAGGCTGTTCCTCAAGCCTGACTGCCCCATGATTTACATGAAGCTTTTGGGGGACAACTAGATACAAACCATAACAAGGGTTATATGAATACGGCAGTAATTCAGCTAGTACAAAGTGGTAGCAACGTTACTCAGTGTGGTACCAATGGTGATTGCACAAAGAAGTCAAATTCTAGGTATTTTTGTAAATCAAAATCAACAGGTTTTAATGACAGATTTGGTAGAAGTTGTGTGATTTAGAGAAAGAGATATTAAGGAATCGTTCAAAGTTCTTGGCCCATCAACTGGAACAATCTAGCATGCTGTGCCATGTGGTTGTTTATGCAGTGGTGGGGCTGGTAGTGAATTTCATTGGGGGAATGGTTAAGCTTCACTTGTATGTAAGCGATTGGAAACACTCAAGACATCAGTCAAGTATGCAAACAAGTATCCACAGTTTGCAGGGAATATAGATTTGGGCCTAGGTAGAAACGAGATGAGACAACAAAAGGGAAGAACGTGGAGAACATGACTACCACTGGGTTCTGAGAATACTGGACACAAAACTGTTACAGAGAAGAAGAAAATATAGCACAGGAGACTAAAAGGGAGGGAACAGTGAGACTGAAAAATCAGAGCATGAGGTTTTGGAAGCCAAATGAAGAAAGCTTAGAAGGGATGAAAAAGAACTCAACTGTGTCAAATTGTGTTAACGAATCACGTGAGGTGATGGCTGAACATTGACCTTTGAAGTGAGAAATGGAAGATGACGGATGGTCATTAGAAATGTAATGACTTGTGAAAAGGTAAAGATACAAGTCACAAAGAAATGACTCTACAAGAGAATGACCAAAGCAACACTCATGTTTTAGCTCATATGCTTAAAGACCATTCTGAGTTTTTTGTTTGTGTGTATAAATAAAATTCCATGCAAGTGGTTTTTGTTTTGTTTTTAAACATTCACTTAAACAAAAACGATGGGTGATTACCTCATGTTTGACACAAAATCATTCTGGGCAACCTAAGAAATCACTTCCAGTTAAATAGAAAGTTTTCCTGAAACCATAACTTTTTAGGTTAAATAGATGGTTTTGTTGTTAATTGGACAGCTTAAAGTAGATATTTCCAAAGCAGCCATATCAGAATCTGTATCTATCTGTAGTCACAAAAACGCAATTTACTTCCAAAAGTCCCCCCTAAAAACATCCTATCAAGCTGGGTATGGTGGCGCATGCCTATGATCCCAGACTTGAGAAGCCGAAGCAAGGGGATCTTGGGAGTTCTTCAAGACCATCCTGGGCTACAAAGTGAGCACAAAGCCAGCCTGAACTGCATAGCAAGATCCTATCTCAAAAAGAGAGAAAATTCTTATGTGTACCAACAACTTCCCTACCACCCAAATAAGGTAGCAGGTCAAAACTCAATTTGTTTGAATTTGCTGAAGACATAACAAGGGAACATTAAAATTCCTCAAGACTCATTACTTCATAGCAAGTTGAAATCTGCATTCGAAAGTCAGGATTCATGCATGTCCTAAGACTTGGTTAAGGGAGCATACTGAGTGGCTGAAGGTGTTCACAACTCAAGACCTATAATAAATGAGCAGACAAACTTGTAATCTAAACTATTGACCTGCATATTTTTTTTTTCTTTGTTCCAACTTGTTCCTTAGATGTGGGCTCAATCTTTTCAGTATTTGGGTAACTTCAGCAAAATCCAGGAGAACAACTTTGTAGTAATCAGAATGTCATCCTAATGTATATTGTTTACTTTATTGTAAATAATGGGGAGCAGTGGTCAATAAATTGTTTTGTTCCTTTAAAGAAAAGAGAGTGACTAGACATGAATTGGATACAGGGAGTAAAAAACAAAGCTCTTCAGGAGGTTACAGCACAAAGCAGCAAATACATGCAGCCTCCACAGAGGGCTTGAACCAGGTCAAGAGAGATATTCTGAGTCAGTTTGCAAGTGAGTTGCTATTAGGGAAACTGTCAAGTGAGTGATAACACAGGACATAGAGAAGAAGATAAACACCAAGGCAGTTTGCAAATGAAACTCAGGCTGGAATGAATCCACCTTAGTGGGTAGTCATTGTTGATATCTGTGTTCTATATCTGTACCCTTTACCTTGGCAATCTCATCTGGCTATATCTGGCTTCGTGGCTTTACAGCCACTGGCAGTGGAGGCAGTCACGACAGAAAGCCCTTCCTAAACAAGAGCTGGAATCAGCATGTGAATTACTTGTAGGTTTCAAAGGCTGAGCTTTCCGATTCTGTAAGTATAAGGGGTGCTTACAGGCGAATTGCACGGATACTTGTTTGCAAGTGCAAAGCCTTTTGTAATCATCATTGAGCAATTTGTACAATCATACATTTCTTCAAACAAGCAATTAATACTGATACTTAAGTATGAAATTTGATAGGCTTCCTTGCAAGACATTCACATTTGAAGTTGTAATTAAAAATCAGAAAAGACAGGACTTTAAGGTAATGGGTGCTTGACAATTATCTGTAGTCTCTACTGCCTATAGATTTTGGCCGACGTATTAACTGCAGGTAGAAGAACAACAACAGTGTTTCTCTCATTCTCTTTTGCTTTTTGAAAATGCTTTTCTCAACAAATGCGAGGAAACATGCATATTTATATACATTTTATATGATATATAATATATATCCTACATAAATTGTAAATCATATGTAATCTATATGCAACTAAACAACAAATGGAATGTGATACAAGCATATTTTAATATCATGCTGCTCACTTCTACTAAATATTATCATCTTGAGGAGAGATACCAAAGAAAAATGTTGCTCACTCATATCTCATCTCACTGCAAAAGTATCTCACCCATGATAGCTTTCCCTCAGCCATGAGCCACAGCTCTTCTCTCCTAGGCCTTTGCCTTTCATTGAGCGTTGAAGCAGGCACACTTTCTCAGCTATTGTGGACCAGGAGTCACAGCGATGGGGTCTACTCTGTTGTGAAGTCTAGTCACCTAGCACTGCTTGCATTTGGGAGGGTTGAGGAATGAGGCCTTCTTCAGTTAGCTACCTTCCTCCACGTAACTCTGCTACCTTAGGCCACCACGCCATGTTCAAGACCAGACAGCTCCCTGTCACACAGTGAGCTTTGCAAGGTACAGGACCATCATAGCAACACCTAATTCTCCTTGCCTTGAGAGTTTTGATTGAAGCATTTGGAGTTCTTCTGTCCTGAGGAGAACAAAGAGAAGTGACAAAAGAATGTTCTCACTAACTGAACCTGACAGAGGAGGACACACCAAATTGCAATTGAAATGTGAAAAAGACTTTAAACTTGACCAGTCTAGAAATCACAAAATAATTCTTTATTCTTATCATCAATTATACTCTGCAACTAGCATCAGTGATATACTATGGTCCTGAGTCATCTACTGCTTTCTTACTCATAAGATCGGTCAGTAACCTATGGCAATGATAAAGAACATGGGCATCAATGCCGTGCCAAGAATAGTAACAGGAAAATAGCATTCTGAGAGGGCAGTTAGAATCAATTTTGGACTGAGGATGAGGAATATGTTCAATCCACATCATATCTGTGAACATACACAATAGTAGCAAAGTTTTACATTTTCACAATGTAGTCGTATCATGACACTATTCATATAGAATGATTTCTTTGAATTATTTTGCAACTCAAATTATAGAAATATATAATTAGTCTACATATATATTTGGCTTATGCAGTGTCTTCTATAAGACATAGTATATTTTTGTTTATATTGATTTGTGCATTTTATTTTTTTGTACTAGTGGGGTTTTTTCTTCATTTTAAAAACATAACATCTTCACAAAAACGTACATACAAAAGTCATAGTATTAGAAAGCTTAATAATGAATCTTCCCAGAATAATGAACTGAATTGCCTGTGACACATTATTCTTTCTCTGACTTTCACTTTTGGGAGTTCAAAAAATAGACAACCAGGGGAATATTTGAAGTAAATAGCATGCTAAAGAGGAGGATAAATCTTGATTTTTTTTGGCAAGCTTTGACAAGAGTGGTGTGAAACTTTGTGACTAGACAGGTAAGTTATAATGGACTTCTCCCCCAGAAAATTGCTGTGGTTACTTAAAGCTACACTTTAAACCAATCTCAGTCATTTGAAATAAAGTTCCAGTGAATGTGAGAATCCACGGAAATCTCTGCGATCTGATTTTCTTTCATTTGGATGTGTATTCAGCAGTGGGGTTGACAGATGAGAAGATGGTTCTATATTTAGTGTTTTGAGCAACTCCCATAGTGCTTCTCTTAATAGCGGCACCAAATTCATACAATTAATTACTAACTGTTGCTCAGTAAAACCAGAGGGAAAACACTCTCCGTGTCAGCATCAGCTCTATACTAAAATGCTATTTTATTCTTAACAGTGATCACAAGTGTACCATCTATCAAAGAACAAAACATATGTCTATTCTTTTATCATTGTATCAAGCATAATGCAAAAAATACACCTAGTAAAGAAGTTCAACTGGGCCTCAGGACTCTTACAATATTTCAACCTTGAAATAGGAACAAGTCACCCTTGCAACTCAAAGTCTTCTGGGATTATTTAGCCACTCTCTGGTCTTAATGATTGCCTCACAGCTCTTCCGTTTAGCCCTCCAGATCTCCTTTCCATCTGCATTCACACTGTCTGGCATCCACAGGCAACAGAGACCTCTGCCTATGGATGCCAGACTGCGTGTGATCAGTCAGAGAAGCAGCAGGAGACAATGAGGAGGAGGTGCAAGGGTGTCACTGGCTATCTCGGGACTCTCCACACAGCGCTGGCTCAGGTAGGGTGGTCCTTCCCTGGAAGGGCACAGTGTAGCCACATGATATGGTTTGTGTCTAGTTGTCCCCCCAAAGCCTCATGCAGTCATGGGGTGGGGACTTCT
>NDGM011196355.1:0-11984 GCA_002564305.1 Octomys mimax
AGAAGAAGAAGAAGAAGAAGAAGAAGAAGAAGAAGAAGAAGAAGAAGAAGAAGAAAGATAAGATACAGGCATACCATAGAGCTCACCCACTAAAATCTATCCTAAGCATAAAATACTACTTAAATGGCTTTCATTTTCCTACACTGGATTGAACAGGATGTTATAGTTTCTGACACTTCCACCAGCAATATGGATGAAAATGACAAAACAAGGATGAAATTATAATTTTGAGGAAAGATATTACTATATAACAAATGAATTTAGTGCAGTTTTCACAAGAAACTGAATTACTTACTATGACCAGTGTTTTCAATTTTTACCCATTAAAGTGCTTAACTGTGACCTAAAATCCTAAATATAAACTTGTCTAAGCATCACTTTATAAGAATCAAAGCATCTAATCAGCAAACAAAAACATTAAGCTGTTTGTTTTCACTTCAAATATAATGAAAAATTTCACAGAAACCCTCATAGTCTATCATTTGCATTTCTCTGTGTTTTCCACAAAATATCTTTCATCTGAAAGCGTCTGAAAGAATTAAAAACATATTTTCCCCATTACTTAACATTTAACTTCAATACATATTACAAATAATCTCACAGATTTTCTGGCATATGGTCCTGATATAACTGAGCACATATCAGTCATAATTATGTCATGATAATGTCAATTTGATTTGAATATGGTTTAATATTCCCAATCATTTTTTAAAGCAGATTTCTTAGCTGTTCATGTGCCTTTTAAAAAAATTATAGATTGCTGGTTTGGAGGCAAGAATGATAGTACATTTTGTTCTTATATTCATTCGTCTATTTGGTAAAAAATCATGAAATTAAACATAAAGTTGTTATGTTCTAATATTGGAGATTCCAAGATAAGTCCTGAGTAGAATTTAAATTGCTCACCCTGACAGCTAAAGATAGAACAATAAATAATTAATGTGAGAGGATGTAATGGTAACAACAGTATTACAAAGATTTGTGTTGTCATAAGTGAAAATAGATTAGAGAGAGAGAGAGAAGGAGAGAGAGAAAGAGAGAATAGAAAATACAGATATGTAATTATTTATTTGTGTCTTTTAGGGTGTTAATGACCAACTATCAGGAAATCTTGCTACAAATCATGTATTAAGTTATAATAATAGGTTTCCTTATCTTAACAGAATTCCAACTGAGAGATAACCCACTTTTAAATTATAGTAGTTTCAAAATTTGCAAAAATTCTGCAATAATTTCAGGTGTTTTACATATTTAGGCTTTTACCCCTTCACAGCTATATCAAATTAGAGTAACTGTTGTGTTTATATACAGCATGCAGATCCAAGCAAATTTTCTTGTGTATAAGGAGAAATTATGCATACTTTTTATATTAAATTGGTTTCAATATGATAAAAGATTTTTATTCCCAGAAGAATTGAAAACATCATACCACACTTTCTTGTTGTTATTTCTTCTGTATTTAGGAAGTGTCTACAGGGTGCTCAGGGTCTCACAACTAGATCAGACTCATAGTGATTCTCCTGTTTATAGCCTCCCAAGTGCTGGAATTACTGGTGCACACCACCATGCCCAGTCTCAATCACAGCCTCAGCACTCCTGGGGATCAAACCTCCAGCCCCTGAGTCTGCCTAGGCAGGCACTTTAATCTGCTGAGCTATTTGGCCGATCCTCATATCACAGTGTTTAGCAGCACAATTTGTCATAGATAAACTTTGGAAACAACCCAAATACCCATCAACTGAGGAATGGATAAAAAAAGATGTGGTATGGGGCTGAGGAGATAGCTCAGTAAGAATTAGTGCTTGCCTGGCAAGTGCAAGGTCCAGAGTTCAAGCCCCAGTACCACCCACCCTCCAAAAAAGAGACATGGTATTTTTATACAATGCAGAATTACTAGTCCATAAAGGAGGATAAATGTGAGACTTTTATAGGTTAGTGGATGCAATGTAAGGCCTTATTCATAAGTGAAGTAAATCAGACTCAGTGGCTTAAACATCATACTGTTTCTCTGGGGTGAGAAACTGAAAGAGTGAATGAGATCTAAAGTGTACAATAAATATTTTGGAAGGGGAAGAAATTGTTCAAAAGGAAAAAGAAACTAAAATGGGGGAAGAGGGAAAGGAAGGCAGGGAAATGCAACAGCAAAGCAAGTTAGAGTTTCTTAGCTCATTGAAAAGAAACATTTCTGCTAATATCACTTGGAGAATTTTTTATCCACGTTTCTTTAACTACTTTAGAAACAACAATATAAGCTGTATTAACTATTATTGTTCTATTATTTTGTTATAAAATATTGTATCACTTTTTACATAAAATAAAAAATCTTTCAATTCAGAAACACAAGATATCTTTCTATTTATTCACATTAAAAACAATTCTTTTCATGATGTTTTATAATTTACTGTGCTAGTCTCTGGGCTCTACTGTCAAATTTATTCCTAACAATTTTCATTCTTTTGGGTGCTATTTTAAAAGGATAGCGTTTCTGAATTTCATTTTTAGACGGTTCATAATTAGAAACAGAAATATGACTCATTTCATCATATTGGTAAAAATAAATAAATTTTAGATTTTTTCTTTTCACGGAAATCTTTTCTGTAATGAAAATCTTTAAATATGGATTTGTCCATAATTCCACTTGATAAATTAAGAGCTGATATATTTTATTTTTTAAAAAAATCTCAACTTTTGAAAGCAATCTTTATTTGCTATTTATCATGATAATCTTTTCTTCATGACTTCTTAGATACTTTCTTAAACTTCACATACAACATAAATATTGTTAAGAAAATTTTGTTAATCATATTTATTCTTCCCTTTACATGTTATTTATTAGTTCTAGACAGTGTAATGGGTATGAATGTGTTTTAACAAAATATATAAATATGGTGAAAGGAGAACAAAGACATAGATATGATTAATATTATTAATATAAAAAGATTAAATTCATTCTCATGATTAGCCACTTTTATAATTATCTCTATATTTTTAGATTGAATATTCACCTTAATTTTGAAAATGTGCATAAGATTATGCCAATGTAAATATATCTTTCTCTCTTCTTTTTTTTTTTTTGAACCGGAGCTTGAACTCAGCAAGCACTTATTTTACTGAGCTCTCTCCCCGGCCCCCCTTCTTCATAATCTACTAGTTTTTCTATTTACGTGTGCGCAATATTTTAGATAAAAATTTCATGTTTATACACATGCATACAACACTGGTCTAAAACTGTGGTTAATTCCTAAAATAAGGCGTATTTGTGGCTCATTCTTCTAATCTCTTTAATTAAAGTTGTACAAAAATTTAAATTTCACTTAAAGTCGTGCCAACTAAGGAATTCCTATGAACACTAATTATTGACCAAACAAGAGACATTACAAGTTCACTGTTATATATATGTTTGACATTTTAAAAATAGTTTCAATAGAATGCATGCAATATGCCTCGAGTTTTCTTTCTTCTTTCTTTCTTTCTTTCTTTCTTTCTTTCTTTCTTTCTTCTCTTTCTCTTTCTCTTTCTTCTAGGGAAGGGTCTACATGGTGTTCAGGGTCTCACTACTAAATCGGACTCCTAGTGATTCTCCTGTTTGCAGCCTCCAAAGAGCTGGGATCACAGGCGCACGCCACTACGCCCCAGGATCAATTGCCCTCTCAGCGCGCGGCAGGGGCGGGGCTGGCATGGCAGGCCTGGGGATCATTCCTGGCCCGTGCTCCTGCTTGCAGGCATTTTAATTTGCTGAGCTATTTGACTGGCCCTTGCCTCGATATTTTCATTCAAGGTGAAAAAGTTAAATAAATGAAATATTTTATTCCCTTAAATCTTGCTGGTTACAGAGTCAGTTGTAATTAAGTTTGCTAAAGCTGTGCATTTTAGTTACTTTCTTGTCTTGGGATACAAAAATCCAACACTCACTACTTAAGGGTGGAACGTTTCATTTTGCTCACAGTTCATAGAAGTTACTTCCCATGTCAGCTGGCTCCAAGGCAGGGTGGCATGGGGGGGCATCTCTAAGGAGAAACAACTCCTGGTGTGACAGCTGGAAGCTGCAAGAGATGAAGAGGAAAGTAGGAAAGGAACAACCTCTCCAGGCCACGCCCCCAGTGGCCCAGCTCTGCCAATCAGGCTTCTTCACCTGAAGCACATTGTGCTGCTACCTGACCAGTAGGATAACCCACTGACGAGTGTCAGGCCCATGGTCCATCGGCTCCCAGGGCCTCGACTCTGAGGAAATAAGGCTTTGGAGTGGGGGGCATCCAGGTATCAGCAACACCATGTGTGGACCCATAACACACTTTCTCCTCTGACTGACACCACATACCCTCAGATAAGCACTGCTACCCTCCAAGTTAGGCTGTCAGTGAAGTGCTACAAAATGCTGCCTTGTAGCAGCAAGCTCTTTGTAACATATTACACTTAGAGCTATGCAGCAAATCAGATTAGACATTTAACATTTAATGAGAAACAATGAAGTAAATGTATATCGCATATCTGATTTTTACTCAAACCTGTCATGTTTAGTTATACCTACATTAAAGCCTTACATACTTTTTCAGGATCAGTTGATTTTACACTTTGTGGCCAATTTGCTGAGAAATAGTGGCTGCAAAAACAATCAAAACACTACTTTTTGTTACTTTTAGCCATTCATGAGTTATTGTCAATGTCTATAAGATTACTGCCTATTTATATTTAGATGTTTTAACATATAATGAATATTAATGCAACATTAGCAAGAGGATTAATTTAATTTTCATGCAATTAGTCACTTTCAGAGTATTTATTTATATTGTTGGATTATTTACTCTGTATGATTTTTTTTTAATGTACAGATTGGAATGCCAATGTAAGTACAGTTTCCTTTTCCTAATGTACTACTTATTAATGAAGAAAAATTCTCAACAGATTAAATAATAATAAATATTGACTCATCACTTACTATGAGCGATATGGGTTTGGAAGTCATCCCTGGTTTTTAGAACTAAAATGTTGAGATCACTATGGTTCCCTGAGATCAGACGTCAACATTATCTGTGCAGAAATATCTCATTTTGCTAAAAGAATCTACAGACTCCTATTTTCTTGTGTGGTCTCCCAGTCTCCCAGTTATGCTTTCTTATGTGTAAAATCCACTACGATAGAGTAACTATTAAATCATGGCGCATACAGTCATCACCTTCTTCTATTGTGATTACAATGACAAACTTTCTAACTAAACAATAATGGCTCATACCATGATCTATTTAAAATTATTATTTATAGTGTACATCACTGCATTCCAATAGAATGAGATCAGACTTGTTCTTCTCTCACCTCAGATTGCCACTTGATGGATTATTTAATTTCTTTTAATCAATATTTGTGGAGCAACTACCACATAATTTACTAGACTTTGGGAATCCCTAGACATATAATCATGGCTCTGACATTATGGTGTGTTCAGCTGCAAGGGGAAGGAATAGAGCTAAAAGTCAATCTCACTGCAATCTCTGGTTTGCTAGACAGTAACTGATACTTAAGGATCTCCTAAGTGACAGTGGTTTTGGTTGGATACTTAGAAAAAGGAGTATTTGGTAGCAGACACATTAATGACTTTGAAGATCACAGTGCTTACATTGTGTTTCCATGCATGTATATTATGTCTATTTTGCACACAAATAAAGAGAAATTATGAGTTCACTTCACAATGTTATTTTGGGTACTAAGGTATTAATGAGATCTGAATTTTGTGAATTAATGTAGGATTGTAAAAAAGATCTGAATTTTGTTACCGAATTATTTTAGTTTGTTAACTATGCATTTCACTTGGGAAAATTATGAATGTTTTCAAAGCTTTTATATTTTAACGACAATATATTTGAATTTGTACATAAAAATATGTATATACATGTACTACAAATGTATACAATAATGGAGATTTAGAATATGTTAAATTACATGTGTGGAATACTTATCACATAGGATGCTCTGGAAAAAATGTAGTTTCTTTTAATTTATAAACTATAAAGCAAGCTAATTCTTTCCCCGTGCATTAAATGCATGGCCTGCCTGTTATTCTGTAATTTCTACCCTTTCCATCACACTTCTAAGTTACTCATTGCTTGTTTTCTAGAACAATGCAAAAAAAGAAACATAAATAATGTCATTAGATGCCCTCTTTTCTGACTTATTTTTTTTTTCAAAAATTTTCTACTTGAGAAATAAATTCCTGGGATAATTTCTGAATCAATACAAAAGCTTATTATGTCATTCTACCTTAATGAATATTTCTCTATGTAAAAATTGTAGCTACAAAATAGTTGATATGTGAATGTATAAATATAAATCATTACCCATCAGACTACAAAGTTGATAAAAATCCTGCACATTTTAAACCTGAATATTATTTCAGAAGATTCTGTTAGATCAGATTTACTAAGTTTTGTAGACCTTGTAAAAATATATCTTTTCAAAGACAAAAAAAATTGCTCATGGTTGTATAACATTTTATTGATCTATAGTCTTATGTGCAGCTATCGTGTAACAAAACATGTGAATAATCTATTAATATGTATAATTATCTAAATTCAGTATTTTAATAAGTATTTTCCATTTCCCCAGGTTTATATGGTATTTTTGTTGCTATTATTAATCTGTTTTTTTTTTTAATTTTAGCGAAGGGTCTACAGGGTGTTCAGGGTCTCACTACTAGATCAGACTCATAGTGATCCGCCTGTTTACAGCCTCTCAAGAGCTGAAATTACAGGTGCGTGCCACCATGCCCAGTCTCAGTTGCTGTGTCAGTCTGCCCCAGGGGTGGGCCCAAAATGGCAGGCCCAGGAATTGAAATCCTGGTCATTGCTCCTGCTTTTAGGAGCTTTAATTCTTTGAGCTATTTGGCCAGCCCTTCTACTTTGATATTAACACCTAATAAAATGTAAAAATATAAACATTCAAATAATTTGTAATTTATAAATATGTATCTATATTTAGTACACTATAAATATGTTAATATTAATTACTAGTAAATATGTTTATATATTGTAACTGAATATTATATATTATTATTTAGTACAGGGTCTACAGGGTCTCACTACACAGATCAGATGAGAAGTGATCCTTCTGTTTTCAGCCTCCCAAGTGCTGGGACTACAGGTGCATGCCACCACGCCCAGTCTCATTTGCCATCTCAGTGCATGCTGGAAGCCGTACCGGCACAGCAGGCCAGAGATCATACCCTGGCCCCTGCATTTGCCTGACCAGGCGCTTTAATCCACTGTGCTGTCTGACCAGCCCTCTACATTATGTAGTATAAGAAATGATCTTTCTATTGTTGAAACATGTAAGTATCATAAGCATCTAATAAACTCACTAAAGATATCTTTCATCAATAAAATTGGGGGAAATATCCAGGTGGTATAAACAGTTCTATTGATAATTTTCAGACATATCTTTTAACATGCCTTTTAAGGTATAATAAGAATGAAGGCAGAATAACCAAAGCTTGTGTGTCTGAGCACAGATCTCTAGAAGAAATTTAAATGTTGATTCAAACTGTTTAAAATACTTTAGAACCCAAAATAGTTTTCTTGATATTTAAAAAATCACTATTGAATCAAGTGATTAATTAAAAAACAAGAATAATGAAGTTTTATAAATTAGTTTCCTTAGTGCAACTATTTGGATAATTTTCTGAATTAATACATGAAGCTATATTTTACTTTGTTCCTGTCTCTTCATATTCTCACAATGTGTAGACTAATATGTACTCCTGGATAATATTTTGGGAGGATGAACCAGGAACGGCACTCAGGGCCTCGCTTTTGCCAGGCAAGCATCCGCTGCTGAGATACATTACGGGCCCTTTGCAAAGTTAGTATACTCACTTGAAATTATACTACAAGGCTACTGTGATAAAATCAATTGTTGTTGCCTTTGCAAATAATTATTGATCTTTTATATCCTCTACCTGGTTCCTTTTCTCTCGAGATCTACAGTTTGGCTTAGCTGATAACATATCTCCCACGTTTTTTTAAGATTCCTTTTCATTCTATAGTTTCACAATTTTAAAATGTATTTAAAGACATAACACACCAAAATAACCAATATACTGATTTAAGATTTTTATGAATAATTTTCAAATAAAGTAACTTTAGTGATACAGGCTACATATATCTTAAATCTATGACAAATCACCATGTATCATGGGAGCTTTCACTATCATTAATCTTAGTATAAATACTTTTTCCTTTTTTTTTTGGTAATAGTTTGTAAAACACACTGATAAGTACATTTATCATGGGGATTTACATATGTATGAAACAAATCTTAATTTTCTGTTTTTCATCTCTATTCCTTTTACTTCCTTTTAATTCTTCCCTTCATTACTATTTATAAAAGCTCTATTTCTATTTTTCTGTAATTCTTTTTTCCCTTAAATTCCTTTTCCCTTCCTTCCCTTACAGGAACTAGCTTATTATGTGTTTTACTTGGTAGTTCATTGATAGTCTGATTCAATGGTCTACTGTAAATTTGGAGATTAAAACTGTACTACAGGGCCAGGGAAATAGCTCAGTAGAATAAGCATTTGCCTGACAATCGCAAGGTCCTGAGTTCAATCCCTTGTACCACAAAAACAAACAAACACACACACACAAAAACTGTACTCTATATTAAGTTCATAGATTAAATATGTGAGAGATACCATTACACTTTTAGGTCTATTAGACAAGACTAATTGCAAAGTATAAATCATTTGCTTATTAGAAATACTAATATTGTATATTAGAATACTTTATTTAAAATTAATTAAATTTTGTTAAGTAAAATATTACTGATAATTTAATCCAATGAATGCAATGATGATAGCTATAATCCCAATTCTTTGGAATACTGAGACAAGGAGATGGAAAGTTCAAGATCATATTGGCCAACAAAACAAAACTCTATCTCAAGAACAAACCAACACAATCAAATAAAAACTCTAGAATCATGGGAAATATTGACACAAATGTTCAAGAATTAGAATGAAAGAATAACTCAAGAATGCTGATTCAACCTAACAAGGTCTGCCTCAAGAACATATTTACATCAAGAATTATTAGCTAAAGAGAAGAACAAACGAAGTGTAAACACAGCATTTTAAAATTTATATTTATTTTTATATCATTAATATCAATGTTGAGTTACTATAATTCAAAATTTATTGGTAAGCCCATCAAAGACCCCCACAATAATTAGACCTGAAATGGGCTTCCTGCCCTCAATCAAGTGGCATGGAGCCTGAAATAAAGACAACAATGTTTTCTTAAACAAAAAACAAACTCAAACTAAAAAACTGATAGTACAAAATAAAAAACTCTAAATGTTAATAGTTCATACACTGAATCATTTTTTTTTTTTTTTTGAGGGGGCACTGAGAATCAAACTTAGGACCTTGTGTTTTTCACCCAGGCACTGTGCTGCTAAGGTACATCCTTGGCTCCCTCAAAGTATTCTATTTGTTAAAAAAAAAAAGAATATTTTATTTATTTATTTGGTACAAGGTCTTGCTACATAGTTTAGATGCTCAGTGATCCTCTTGTCTCAGCCTCCCCAGCCCTGGGATTGCAGGCTTGTGTCACCACATCCCGTTTTGGTGGCCAGCAAGGTCCTTGTGCTTTCCAGGCAGTCACTTATACCACTGAGCTCTCTTCCCCGCCCCCTTCAAAATATTCTTATTTTGCATTGTTCTTTTCTATGGAGGCAAAGGCTTAATTATATTTAATAGCTCTAACTTTTCACACACTTTCATTGTTCTATTCTGAAAATCATTATTTTACTGCAAGAATTGCAATTGGATTTAAATAGTGCTTGCAATAAGCCTATCTGCATTATCATTTTAACTACTTTTTATCTGCTATAAACTAAAAGCAACTTGAAGTCCAAATTTATTTTGGTTAACTTCTTAGCAATAAACCATTCATAGAGCATTAAACATAAATGTAAATATCTTTTGGTGAATTGATATATTTTATTGATGTCTTTTAAGCCCTTTGATCATGACTCTACAAATTGCTTTTCTTTGAAAAAACAATCAGCCTTTCCACGGAAGCACTTCCTATCTAGGGATCATGACAGGTAAACTGCGTTAAAATTGTTCGGTATAGGCTTATTAAAATGAGGGCATATCCAACGTCTGTTTTCTGTCATCCAAAGTGTTTTCAGGGAATACTGTTTCTCTGTGATACTCCAGATGCAATTGGCATGAATAGATGCATAGAAATACAGGGAACCACCAAAAGATGTAGTGAACAAACGATCTCTTCCTGACCTGAAAGGTACCTGGGACAAGGTCGTGTTCTCTAAAACCAAAAAATGAATTTTAGGAACAAAGGGAGGTTATGAGCAGAATATATTTATTTGGGGGAAGAAGGCTCCTGTCCAAGAGAGGGACAGAAGGGGCCCCCGAGCGGGTTGTCCCCAGGAAGCTGTCTCTTCCAGGGAATTTTAAAGAGGAAAACATGCTTCGAGCCGGGTTTAAAGTGTTGGAGAACATGGAAACTTGATTAGGGGGGCATAAAGTAGGACAAAACTATGGTCAACCAATGAGATTGTAAGCACCATTGCTCAGGTAAAATTAAATTCAGTACCAAGTAGGGAAGCGAGTCATGTAGCAAGTGGGCATGAATATAGGGTCTCTTCCTGTTGGGGGTTGGGTTAGTGATTCATTTGGACTCTTTCAAGGTGATTGATACCTATTTAAAATAAAATATGAATCACTGATCCCCCCCCCCATCTCTAGGGAAGTATGTAGCTGCGTTTATTTACTCCTTTGTCTTGAGATCTGGCCCGAACAGGAGTGTCTGTCTCTTCCAAGTTTCAAGTCACCTTGTCTTCCATATTGTCTCTTGAGGACCCTGTCTGACTGCCTATAATATTTTTATCTAATTTAGCTACCTACAACAGTAGCAGCTGATAGCTTTGTATCCTTGCAGGTACACCTAGCAGTTCAAAAATCAGTTGTTTAAGGCAGAGAAGTACACTTTGTGACAAGGAAATCTCCAAATGTGTGATTCTTAGTTGAGAAACTGAATGAATGTTGATGTGAAATCTGCCGGAAGTAGAACAGGTCTAGGTGAGAATAAAAATGCCCAATTTACTGAAAATTTATCATGGAGGATAGCTACATGAAAGTGACTTTATTCACTAATAAAAAAGAAAAGAAAAGAACTTGTAGACACTCATTACTTTGGTATTATATGAAGAAGGTCACGTACAGTAGAAGTGAGTGGTCCTCTCTATTCACTGAATATAGGAGGAGAGGAAATAAGCTTACATTTCAGAAGAGTATTTTCTGACTGTCGTGTACACTATCACTAGAACATATCCGAGAAGGTTATGAAAGCTGCTTCTCTTAAGATGTCTCAAAATGAAACTTTGCAACTGATAATTTAGAGACTAATGTCATTAAATTTAAAAATGTTCAATCCCAGGCACCACATGCTGCACCAGCCCCACCTTGGGTGTGCTGAGCCAGCCTCTGAGTCTGGGCGTGGTGGAGCACACCTGCAATCCCAGTACTGGGGAGGCTGAAAAAAGGAGGATCACTGAGAGTTCGAGCTGCATAAGGGAGATGAACCAAGTACACTTAAAAAAAGTAAAAATGAATCATATAACATTGTATACTTTTCAACACAGTCCCCAAGTTGAATTATAATAATAAAAATGATTGAGATGTGGGCTTCTTCAGAGTAAAGAGATATTCAATTTATTTTCTTTTTGTTCAATAAACTTCATTTGAAAATGCTAAAGAAAAGCCTTTATTTAATTTTCATTACCTACATTAAGTGAAGAATGTCATGAAGGACAGAACAGTCAGAGGTTACTGTACAAATCACTGTATGGAAGGTCACATGTCATATGGTAAATTGTCATTTCCAAAAACAGGATTAAATATGCTTACAGCCATTGGTATCATTCTGACTTTCAAGATGAAGATAGTCATATTGCATGTCATGATTGCTCTA
>NDGM011196357.1:0-10703 GCA_002564305.1 Octomys mimax
ATATATATATATATAAAATCTTTTATATATAAACATATTGGCTATTAACATAACTCAATGTACTTTTGATTTAGGATATACTATATATTTTTATTTTTATCTAAGTATTAAGAGATATAGAAAAACATAAATTATGGCTCTTAACAAAAAGTTTTTAGACTCACTGAGGACAGAATTTTGAGGCTATACAATTAATGTAATACAAAGTGCTAAATGGAACACAATCAATGATATAGATTAAATGAAACAGCTAAGATCAATGTAAGCAGTTATGGGGAGGAATAATGCGACTGATTAAAACAGAAAAACTTTCTAAGATTTCAGGGTATTTAACAAAGGATCAGAGGCTGGAGATGTAGCTCAGTAGCACAAGTGTCTTCCTGGCATGTGCAAGGTAATGAGTTCAATTCCCAGTACCAATCAATCAATCAATCAATAAATGGAAACAATGGATCAGATTGTCTCGTTAAGAAATAAATATCCCACCAGTGAAAACATGCGAGTTGAGAAACTATCTAAAAAAATTAGATTAAAAATTCTCAGTGGGTATAAGGTTAAATCAGTTTAAACAGTGTTTACAGTAATCTTGACTAGTATACTTGTCATGATTCCACAAAATAAATCTAAGCAAACATGGGGAACTTAATTTTTGTTCTTTTTTAAAATTTTTTATTTATCTTTTATTTTTTTTAGTGGAACCGGGGATTGAACTCAGACCCTTGTACTTCCCAGGGAAGCGCTTATTCCACTAAGCCATCTCCCCGGCCCTTATTTTTTTCTTCTTTACAGAGAAACCATCTTTAAAACTTGGGCATTTATCTTTGAACAGTGAATTTGAAATTAAAAGTGTTAATGAGAGTAAAAAATAATAATCACCAGGTATCCTTTGCAAGCAGAGCTACTACAAAACGAAACAGACCTCGTCAAGTGATGTTTTCTTTTCATTATTTGATGTGTTTATATGAAAGAGGGAAAACTTAACCACAGTATTGCAAGGAAGTTTACGTGATGTCAGCTCACACACTTTTTAGCTCTTTTCCTTCCTTAAGTGCTAGAATTCTAGCTGATTAACAGTAAATCAAAAAGTTAATAAGAACTCTATATTTTCCATCTGTAAAGAGAAATGAAATCTAGAAATAAACTCTCTCAATTTTGGATTGATAAAGCAGTAGATTATTAAGACTATAACTTCTAAAGAAAGATGATCCACATTTAAATCAGCACTTTGTCATTTAATTCGTCTGTAAACGGGCAAAGCATTTTAATTGTTCTGTGCCTCGGTTTCTCAAACTATAAAACAAAGCAAATAATAACAATATTGTATACATTTATTCTGATCACTGATTAAGTTGATTACTGTAAGGTGCTTATGAGTGTTAAATATTATGTTAACTATATTGTTGTCATTGATATTTACAATGTAGAATATAAAATCACAAATATGAAATTTCAGAGGAAAAATAGTATGCATATATATAAAGCTAGAACACATTTTAGAACTCTTTTTTTTTACTTTCGTTACTAACCATTTGTAGTGCTTAAACCTACATGACTAAAATTTTTAGCATTAAAGTTACCTGACAAACTAAATAATTTGTCGGTACATGGGCTATTTAGGACTCTGCAGGGAAAAATCATCCAACTGAATTTATGATATTTGGATTTACCATTGCTACCAATATAAACCTCAATAAAAAATATTTATACAATTTCTGTTGGAAACCTTCTATTGCATCTTATTTTTGGCTTCTTGAATTCTAAATCTACCACTGTCCCACCCTTCCTCCTAACCACACAATTCACCATAGAAATCTTTGTGGCCCATATACACAGCATCTACTCAATATTGATACTTTCCCCATGGGAAAAAGAAAATCAATACCATCATACTATTTACCAAATTATACAAGATTGTGCACGTGTTCTTCAGGTTGAATTTAATGGCCTGAAATTTTCAGACTTGTGTGCCACTGTTACACTAACACTGCTGAGCCAAATTGAAATTATGCAGAGCCAGAATTTTGCCTTAATTTTTCTCAATTCTCTCATTTCAAACACACAAGGCCCATTTTAAATGACTGCTGTTTAGTTACACCTGTCTAGATTCCCTTTCCAGCTTTCCTCTTCTCTGTGCCCTGCCTGTGAAATGTCTTCATTCTGATACATGAAATAAAGCAGAGAATGTCAATTGAAAGAATATGAGCTAATAGAAACACAAATGGGGAGAATAAATATTGCAGTAAACATATCCTATAAATGTTTTTTATCTTTGGCTGTAGAGACTTCCTATTTAGTATAAGCATTTTAGTAATGAATGACAAAAGGGATACTGATAGTGATGCAATTTACAGGCATGATTAAATAGAAATAGGCCAACCACTCAGGGATAATGTATCTTGTAAGGGGAGTTCAGAAATTTCTCCCAGTGACTACTCTACAACAGTAATCTCTAACCCTCTGGCACCAGAGACTAGCTCTGTGAAAGAAAATCTTTCCGCAGAAGGGGTAAGGAGGTCTTTGCTAGGAGTCAAACACAATACATGCACTGTGCAAGAAAGCCTCTCTGCTAATGTTAATCTGTATTGGCTGCCTCTGTCCAGCTAGTAGCATCACTTCAGCCCCACATAACACTGCCAGGCAACAGATTCCCATGAGGTGCGTGCAGACTAGATCCCTCATGGGTAGAGTTCAGAGTAAAGTTTGACTCCTGTGAGAATTTATAGCCACCACAGATTTGAAAGAAGGATGAGATCAGTGGTAATGAAAGCAATGTGCAGCAGCTGTAAAGGCCCATTGAGCTGTTTTCCCACCTCTTGCCTTCTACTGTCTCACCATTCCTAAAGAAGGTTGGGGTCACCTGCGCTAGACTTTGAATCTCTGAACCATGGGTTTGCCATGAAACATTTCCACAATGCAATTGTCAGGACATATTATGTGGTCTATGAGACTCTTTTTTGCAATAGCCTTCAAACAAGGAAAAATGACACCACACTGAGGAATGGGTCTTAGAAACCACTTTTAGGGATCTTCGGAAGACATTCAGGAACATTAAGGACAGACTTCAGAACATCTCAAAAAAAAATCTGCTATCCTTATAAATATCTCCCCTAAATATTGCTTTTCAGGACCAAAGTTCTCCTAGAATTGTGGTATAAGAAATTTGAGATGTATTGTCTCTATGGAGACAGGTACTCCACATGACCAAACACTAGACCAAAAGCCCAAGATTATACTAGGAGGAAGCAAACCCTCACATTGAGACAACTGCCTAACCTAGGGAACCTTCTACCTGCAGAGTACTCAGAAGTAAGTCATTAACTTTTACCTTCTGCCTTTCACTGGAAGGAGTAGTGCATCTTTACCATAACCACCTCCAGCCATACCTCAAGACTATTAACATTGCTTAAGCTTAAGCTAAGAATCCCATTTTATTTATTGTTGTATCCTGTATGAAAAAACAGCATCATGCTTGAACCATTCATGTTATAACTGTACTAGACAGAAATGAATCTATAGCCTTCTTCTCCATCTGATTCTCTCACACAACTTCTGCAAAAACACTGGAGCCAACAGGTGACAGGCATGCCCAAAATGGGGTTGCCATCCACGGGCTAAAAAGGGCATTACATACAGTCTCCATCATACATCATAAAGAAATTACTCAACATACCTCACTAAAGAAGCTGAAATAATGCAAATTGTGTTGAATTTGGTTCCATACTTTAAAGTAATTTATTAGTGTAGAATCAAACCACATGACTGAAATGAAGAAAGCAGATTAGAAGCTCACTTAATGAAGATATTGGAAGCTGCTGTGTAATTAATCAGCATAGACTTAACACCAATTTACAAAACATTCATATATGTACTATTTCTTTTATCCCAAGTCTATTATTTTAAAGGAGAATTTCTCTAAGAAATTTTAAGTCATATTTTAGCCCACTTACATTCCTGAACACTTTTATTTTCTGTGTGTATACACAGCCCTAATCTTCTTGAAATTTTAGATCATAATTCCAAGAGTTATTAGGTTGGAAAACAGCTTCCGGGCAAATGATGTTATTCCAAAAACTTTTTACACCAGAAATAGTAGTTGGATTATTTCTGCCTCACAAATAGTCTTAAGGCCTGGTTTTTAATGAAATGTACGTATTCTGACATGAGTGGCTCTTACTTTCAAGTAATACTACTCTTAAGACAAAAGGGAAAGCCTAACGGATAAATATTACATAAAATGGTTTTTAAACGGATAAAATTTGCTTTACATCTACCCAACTCAAAAATATACTTTATCTTACACTTCTATACTCTATGGTATTAATGAATTTTCATTTTATTTTTTTGGCAGGCTCAGCCCACCCTGAGGGAGGGCTTGGCATAGCATGTGAAGCCAGGTATCAAAGTACAGCCCCCTGCACCTGCCTAAGCTTGCCTAAGCAGGCACTTTAGACCACTGAGCTATCTCACCAGCCCCTAATGAACATTTTCATATTTTATTCCTTTTCCTTTTTTCTGTTTTAGCAGTTCTTGGGATTGAACCCAAGGTATCACTCCTGGTAGCAGTACTGTATCACTGCACTACATTCCTAGTCCCCTCATATTTCCTTTTCTAAGGATCTGCTTAAGGCTCCACCAACACATTTTGTTCTACTAGGTATTTATGAATATTAATCCATTAATCTATTAATGAGTTTATAGATGGATGTTCTATTAGGAGGTGAGACCTTGTCAAAAGAATTGAGTCAGTGCAGGCATGATATGGAAGAGTGTGTTCTCTCCAGCTCTTTCTTTCTCTCTCTCTGCCTCCTGGTTGTCATGGCTTAAGCAGCTTTATTTTCTGTGGCTTCTGCCCTCTCAGTTTTGCCTTGGAACCAGCAAACCTTGCACTGAACCATTTGAATCATAAGCCAAAATAAACCTCTTCTTTAATTTGTAGGTGTCAGATACTTTGTCCCAGGGAAAGTAACTAACACAAACATGAAACATTACCCAACTTCCAGATACAGATCAACTCTAGATATAGATTAACCAAAGCAGAGCAGCTTGTGGAATCAGTACATCTACAATTTACCACTGAGATTTTCTGTGTGATTCTTGGATAAATGTAGTAGAAGTGCTGTAGCGTATTAACATGCCATGCTGACTTCATTTCAAATAAACTGAAAATTTCAAAAAGCCTTTTGTTCTTCTAGAATCTTTCCTATTAGTAAAAATAATTCAGGTCTTTCTACACTGTTACCTACATATGTAGAAAATGCTGTTATTGGAAAAACTGAAGATTAGTACATTGATATTTGATGTTTAAAATACTTTTCTTAAGAAGAAAATAATATATGTTCATTAAGAAAGGTAATAATAACATAAAACAAAAAGAAGAAAAGTTTGTAAGTGAGTTATAATGACACAGCCTAGGTAAATCGTTTTAGCATTTTATAGTGATTTTGTTCAATGAATGCTATGTATTTATGAGTGGCATGTGTATGTATGCCCACGTGGGTATAGCAATTCAACAAGTGCTTCTAAGATGTCTACTTGGATTCAGGTTGGTTTCCCATATCATTGCATTATTTTAAATGATATTTATAAACACTATGTCCTACAATTACATAAATAAGTATAATGCATATATTAATGCTTATTGTTTTTATGTAACACTGAACTGCACCTGTAACATTGAAATTATAAGGTAAGATCAAAAGCTACAGTGAACACAAAAATTATTACAGCAAAAGACACTTTCACTAATCCATATAAAAATAAAACACCCTGCTTTACATTGAATACACTTTTCCATTTATTCTTTAAAATGTGCCTTTTACTGTAATAATTGTATAAAATTTAAACATTTACTTTTTACCACATTTTCTATTTAAAATATGTAATACTTATGTAATGAAAATTAATAATTATTAAATATTAATAAAGACTTATATGCTACATAAATATCCTCAGAAAGGTTTATTTACTTTACTCATGTTGGGCTGATTCTGGAAGAACCAGTGCAATGGTGCAATTGACACCACTGGCTGCAATAAATGAGAGGCCCAATCTCAGCGCAATCTTTTCAGCATCATTTATTGTGGCATTTTCAATCGCTGCCAATTTGTTAAATGAACTATGATCTCATGCTTAATCTGCATTACTTGGTTACTCATGAAAATCAAACATCTTAGAAGTTTTTTCCCTATTTGATTTTCTCTTATTAATTGAATACATTATTTCTCTACCGTTAATCTGCCAGCAGTTTAAATCATTATCATTGTATATGTTGAGCATATGAAACTGTGGAGAGTTGAGCCCTTTTAACAAAAATGATGATGTATATACTTCAATGTGATACATTGTGAATGTAATTCCCAGCTCCTTATTTGTCTACCAGTCTTACCCCTGAAGTTCAGAGGAACTTTTACATTCATGTCCTCAAGCCTACCAGAATTTTTCTTTTGCAATCACTGACTTTCATGTAATGCTTGCAAAGAGCTTCCACTATCTACAGCTTTTACTCCGCTACACTTTTCTTAGTACTTCTGTAGTTTCTTGTGTTGACAATTTAAATTTTTAAACCTTTTACAATTCACACTGGCAACAATAAATTTTCTTAACAATACTTAGAAAATTATCTTTAAAATTTCCTTTCACATAGATCTATCATCCCTAAAATGACAACTGTATTCATGAAAATTTATCATGTTAACAGAAGGGTTAGATCCGCTAATTACACACTAAACATGTTTACCTTAGATCATGTCACATGAAAACACTAGTGACTTACCATATCACATAGATGAACTTTTGTTTACAAGCAATTTAAAAGAAGAATGGAAAGTGAGATCCTTGAAAAGAAAAAAAAAAGATTCATGCTTAAATATCAGGAAAAGTGTATTATATTTTATAAAAAATTTTGAGTAGTAGTTCAACTTCACTTAGTTATGTGAAGTGTACAGAATGCCCTAATGGGCAAAACATCTTCCAATATTCAAATGGATATTGAATATTTGTATGTCAATCATGCAGAAAATCAAGTACAATCAAGTGTTTAAACAGATAATTTTGTGTTGAGAAAAAATACGGTGCCATTAGACTTAAACATTCTTTTAGCATGCTTTGTGAAATGTTTTTATGAGTAGTGTTTTAACTTGATAAAAGTCAGCTAAGAATATATCAAAGAAAAAATCACTCATTCAAGAAAGTTACATACACAGTAAAAAATAAGCTGCAATGGTTATTAAAATTTTTGAAAGGCAGTGACAAAAAGAGAATGAAATAAAATTTTATTCTGTTCAGAGTGTGTATGATATCCTAATGAGCTATTACATAATATACAAAGGATTCAAATGCAAAGACTGAGCTTTCAGGAATCAATTGTACCATGTTGGGCCAGGGATATAGCACAGGAGCACAGCACCTGCCTGGCAAATACAAGGCTCTGAGTTTGATTCCTGATATAAAAACAATTCTATCATGTTATGGACTCTTGGCAGCACAGATACTAACAAAAAACTGTGGATGGGGTTGGACAGCAGGACAGTTAGCTACCAAATATGCAGAATTAGAAGACTGTGTCTATACAACTAAAAAAAGGTGCTTATTTTCGTTTCTTTTTTTTTAAATAATAACCAAGGTTTTGATTTCAGAGGGTCATTAGGTTTGGCCATGTTCCTTCAGTCTTGTTAATTATTATGTGTTCAGCATAATGCACATTTTTATCTACAGGTGGAGGACCTTTTTAAAATCAACTTCAATCATGTTCAATATTTTGTTTTGGTGGGTTTTTTCTAAACTGCCACCTACATTAAAATCTAAGTGTGTGCTGCTCAGACTCCTCATTAATGTTGTACAATTTAGATGACAGATTTGTCAACAAAGTGGCTCATTCTCAGAGGCCACTGCACCCTGTCAGGATAAATGCCTTAAAATTTGTAGATTGCAGGATAATCTTTAATTATTATAGAACTGACTTGATAATTTACAGTATATTGGGATTATTTTTACTTTTGCAGCAATAAAGCATTTTACTTTCTAGATTAGGGTGACTGAGGAAAACAAAAGTAATTGGATTTGATAAATAGTTAAAGCAAAGGGCTTGCTTATTTGCAAGTAAAAGAGAAAGGTGACCAAAAGCATGTAGAAAGAACAACCAGTTAGCATCACAAATTATTAACTGGCTAAATGGTTAAAGCAAATAACTATAAATGCAGCGACATTTTGAAAGAATGTTAACTCAGGAGAAGATAAGCAAACTACGAATAATTGCAACCAACAGTAAGACTAACCGCTGTTCTCAATTGCTGTAGCATCTCATATTTGTAACCGCCATGTTTTTATTGGATTATTTTTAATCAACCCATTATATAACCATATAAGTTAGGCGTTCAACCTTTTTTTTTTCATATTACTGACTTGTTGGAAGAATATATTAACACAGAGAAAGAGATCAAGGTGTATATAAATAAAATATCCATAATTTTATAGTCCTTAAATTATTTTACACTTGTTTAGTCCAATGGTAATGCCTAATGTCCCTTACCATATTTATTTGCAAATGAATATTGGAAAGAATACTTATTTTACTATGTAGTTATTTTTAATCTGCAATGGGGGAAAATGTTTACAAGTACTGTATCTTAATTGTTTTATCTTATTTTCAACACTACATTAGTTTAATACTAGTTTAATATTTGCAACATATTGCTTCTTTCTAAAATATAGTACTAATGAGGGTCAGGCGTGGTGGCTCACACATGTAATTCCAGTTGTTGAGAAGCTGAAGCAGGGAGATTGCGGTGAGTTCCAGGTCACCCTGGGTGACACAGTGAGTTCTAGACCAGCCTGAACTACACAGCAAGACCTTCTCTCAAAAATAAATGAATGAATAAATAAATAAATAACGCTAACAAAATGAATAAAACCCAAAACTATCTGCTCTTTATGGTAAATATATGAACAGAATATGTAGTTTTACAAATGTAGTAAACAGTATTCCCTCATGTAACTACCACACAGGACATGCCTAACACTCTCTCTTGGGACAGAAATTCCTTCTGATCCAAATTCCCTGCTCCTAACTCCTAACACCAGCCAAACTCAGTCCTCAGGATGAGATAGAGACCAAACTCAATTTGTTTGCAGTACTACTTCATTACATGTCTTTATAACTTTATCATATCTAACATAACCTTGCATTAATCCAGCCAATGCATTAATATAACTTAATATGTCTGGTATCACCTTGAGTTCATTTTGATTTATTTCCTTGAATATTAAGTGAAGTACTAAAATTCCCCATCTTCCTCACTGTGTGTGTGTGTACATGTATACTTATTGTACAGGGGTGAACACCTGTAATCCCCACAACTAGGATGCTGAGGCAGGAAGATCACAAGTACAAGGCCAGCCTAGGCAAAGTAATGAGTCTATCTCAAGAACATAAATAAAAAGGACTTGGGATGCAGCTCAGTGGTGGAGCACTTGCCTAGCAATAACATGGCCCTGAATTCAGACATAAGCACCAAAACAAACAAACTAAAAAAGGAAAACAGACAATATAACACATACTGTAACCTGTTAAAACAAAACAGATTTGGAATGTCATCATTTTAAATTTCAATAAAATAGATTTCATATTACATGACTTTCTATAATTTTCCAATTTTCTATAATTTTCCATTGTTAATGGCAATTTTTACCAGTCATTTGGTAAACTGAAGATATTTCTCTCTTGTTCATATCTTCTGATATACATATATATATATATATATATATATATTTCACTAAGAAATTTATCAGAATTATTATTACTTGAGCAACATCACAAGATATTATGTTCAATAGGGATCATTACAATTCACACCATGATAATCCCCACTAGGATTCTGCTAAATTTTTTCATTTTTCCCATTCTGAGTCTCACATGATAGGATATCATTAAGAGTTTTATCTATAATTTTTTGGACTACTACTAAGATTAAGTACTTGTATAAATTATATATTTAGATTCATTGGTCATTCATATTAATTCTCTCTTTCATTGGAGGGGGTCATTTATCTTCTGAATTGTCTGGATATTTCAATTGATTTGTATCTTCAAAAAATGTATTCCTAATATCACCTTGTTGATAATGTCTTACCATTTACTTCATCACTCTATATTTTCCTTGCTTGTGATATATTTTTTTAAAAAGTAGTGTAGCATATATACTTTTATGGCATAAAATATCCTTCCTTATTCCAACTCCTACTTTCACCTTTTTTCTTAGGTTCTCCTATGGGGTTTATTTTTTTGTCTATTACACTTGAGTCTTGATCAACTAAAATTAATTTATTAATTTATCCATCTACAGCAGCTATTAAACTCACCATGTCACACTTTCCAGGCAGGTACTGCCTGTTGAGCTATATCCTGGGCCCTAAAATTGATTTTTTTAAAAGACACATTGTCTCACTAGGTTACACCGTGAAGCCCTGAACACCAGCACCCAGGGGATTCTCCTGTCTAACTACAAGTATGCAAAGCATATTCAGAGTTAAAGCTGATTTTTACATTTGGAGAAATATTGAGATCTAATTTTAGCTTTGTAGGGGGCCTGCCCATTACCTCAGTCATTTAAGTGCCTGCTTAAAGGAAGCAGTCAGTCTCTGGGAGCGGTGGTTTGATTCCCAGATACTCAAGGCAATCCAGACCAGCGCTGAAACCACCAAAAAAA
>NDGM011196377.1:0-25712 GCA_002564305.1 Octomys mimax
TGTTCCTTATAAAATTAAATAGTTTGTATTTTGTATTTCTTATCCTAAAGGAGTCAGTCAAAATTGGTTTATGGCACTTCGAATCTTCCCTTCTCAAGAAAGTGTTCTCTCCAAATTCAGCTTCCGTATCATTTTATTTGGTACAGAAAAACAATGATCTTCAAGCAATGTTAATCACCTTAAATCTATTGCATATATCAGACAGATTACTTTTGTTATTTTGTAATTGGCATGATAATTTAGAAGCAATATTAGTACTGAATTTTTATAAAATTGACATGGATAATTGAATATGTCTTCAATTAGGTTTCAGTGAATAGAGCACACTATTTTTTTATACATAGTTTGAAAAGAATTAAAAACACATTTTAAAGATTATGTTCTTTCCTAAGTCCAGATAGGCTTTAGAGAAATATAACTTTATTTTAAAATCATTGATATTAAATTCAAAATTTTTACACAATTCATATTTCATAAAAAGTTGTTTAAAATATTTAAATGTAAATGTCACAATTTGTCACTAAAGAGTTATGTTTTAGAGCTAATCTTCAAGGTTAACCGTGCTAACATTTTCACTGTATCCTCAGCATTTACTGACTACTGGCATGATCCAGCTGCCGTGTGCTTTATTTCTATACTTTCCCTTTCAGCTCTAAGACTCCCACTTTTTCTCTTTACATCTTCTGCTTCTTTGCCGAGACATTTGATTCTTCATTTAGCTTGTGCTTTGAGCATCTCAGTGATGGTTTCTCTAGAACTGCTCAGAGCATTTGCTTTCTTTGCATTTGGTGCTGGGCTTGGAGCCGAGCTCGCTTGGGAAGGAAGGGACTCACCCAGCGCCTGGAGGGCTGCTGTCGCCATGGGCTACTGCCTTTCTCTGTGGGTTGAGGTCAGCAGCTGGCTACTGCCGTGTTGCTCTTTTCAGCCCCAGGGTCTCCTGTCATTCTCCCTTTCTCTTAAATTTTTCAAAATTGTCCTTTGTTAGCTCTGATGTTTCCAAGGTTTATATAAAGTTTCACTGCGTGTGGGATCAGAAAAATTAATTTATGCCATCCTTCTCTGGACTGGGAGCACCACTTGCTTTTTAGAACACTAAATATCTATTCTTTTATAAGTTAAAAATACTTGTAAAATAAGCATACAAGCCAGGCATGATGGCACATACCTGTAATCCCAGCTCCCAAGAGGCTGAGGCGGGAGGATCACCTTGCATTTGAGGCCAACCTGGACTACAAAGTGAGCTCAAGGCCAGCCTGGACTAATAGTGAGAACCCGTCTCAAAAACACTCACCAAGACAACAACAATAACAACAGAACAACAGACAATACATGATGCAGCTTTTGTTTATACACTTATTTTGTCAAGTAGACTTGTATGTGAACATGTCATGAATTGAGACAGCTACAGCCCCCTTTGCTTAGAGAAATGTTCTGAAAGGGTAAATATGCAAATGTGTTCTCTTTTGAAAGTGCTTTCAATGAAGAAGACTAACTTTGTGCTAGCAGAAATGAGGACCTTCAAGTCAATGCAAACAGCACCTAACAAAATAGAGAGGAACCGCACCTCTTCTCGTGCATGGCCCTCACGCGCTTCCTTCACCTCCGCGCCTGCTCTCTTGGTCATGCAACTCCAGACCGTGGTATGGGGAGCACAACCTAAGGCGGGAAATTAAAGAGCGGCTTCTGGTGGGGCAGACTGAAGGGAAACCCTAAGACATGAAGGGAAGAAACTGCAAAATGATGCCTCTATTCATCTGGGGGAGGATTTCAAGATTCCTGGCATGGCCTTGGTTTACAGGTATCCACAGTCTAAGCAATTGTCTTTCTCTTCTCCCTCACTTGAGCGCTGTAATCGCTGCTAGGTTGAAACTACAGTAAGAATGTTTCAGGCAGTGATCTCAGGAAAGCAAGCACATCACCGTCCATCGCTCACAGCCTTGCAGCGTTTTGCACATCAAATATTTGCAGAGCTCCCTCTCTGCTCTTGGAAGCAGTGAGGTATTTCACCTACAAGTAGACCTTCTGGATCTCACTCCTCTGCTGAGTAAATACATGTGATTATACTTCATTCCTGTAACTTGCCCGAACTTGATCATCTGACGAAAACTGGAATTGCATGTGTTTTGTCAGACTTGGGAATACGCCTAGTAATAGAAAATAACTTTTTTGGATTTGAAACTTAACATTACCTTATTAGATAAGTTGGCTAATTTTTTCCATCTGCTTATATTATAAACTGAGTGGATTGTTTATTAGGATAAACTTTAAGTACATAATTACAATGTATTATATCAGAAATAAAACTAGGAATAAAATAGTCAATATTTTTAGTTAAAGTTTGCCCTCTGGCAATCCTTAGTAAGGAGAACAATTTTGCTTACTAAAGTATCTATTAATCCTAAACATCGCCCATGAGAACATGTGCAGAATACTAAAACTTTCATCAAAAATATTTAAGACACAAATTATGTTCCTCCTACTGAATAGCGAAGATGAACACTTACCTTTCAACAAGAAGGGAGAGGAAATCCATCCCTAAACAACCCACGGGGCTATGCCGTGTTTAACTGTTCTCATTGTTTGGATTTAATTACATGTTTGTACCAGGAAGCTGATTCATGTCCTCTGAATGCCATCTGAAATTACAACCTTAAATGTAAGTGTATTCCTTGTCGAACCCTAAGTACAATGTAGAAGAAAAGGTGCCTGGCCATCAGTTTCTTTGACATCACTTTAAATAGCCTTTTCCTTTTCCATATGAAAGTGTTTCAAATAGAAACGTAGAGTCCTCAGCCTGTGTAGCAGGTGCGAAGCTTTGCCTGATGGGCAGTCCAAGCTGCATGGCCAATCACCTGAAAGTCTGTGCAGAAAGAATTCAGATTTGAGGAAAATAGACATTTAAAGCACTTTTCATTTTGCTTTTCAGGAAACACTTCATGTTTTCTGTCTTATTTGCTAGTCTGGATATCAGCTAGAAATTAAAGATCTGATTTTAATTTATTGAAGGAATAGTAAATTCAACTATGTAAAAAACCCAGGGTCATTGCCACTGCAGCCAGCAGAAATGAACTTGTGGAAGGCTGGAGCGAGGGCCTCCCCTTGTGTGCGCGAGGCAGGAGTCGCATGGCCTCGCCTCTGGTAGTGCCTCCTTACCGTGCCCAAAGTTACTGGAACACATTAGGGTAGAAAGCTGTATCCCCCATGGAAAAGCAACTAGGAGTATCAAAACCAAAACCAAAACAACAAAAATACATCACTATGGAAGAAGTTTTCTTTTTCTTTCTTTCTTTGTTTTTGTATTTTAGGGTAGGGTCTACAGGGTGTTCAGGGTCTCACTACTACAATGGACTCGTCATGGTCTGCCTGTTTACAGCCTCCCAAGAGCTGAGATTACAGGCGTGCACTGCCATACCTAGTCTCAGTTGTTGGCTCAGGGTGCCCCGGGGGCGATGCCAGCATGGCAGGCCTGGGGTTGGAGTCCCTCCCCTGCTCCTGCTTGCAGGCACTTTAATCCACTGAGCTATTTGTCTGGCTCTGGAAGTTTTGAAAAGGGTTTAAAGAGAAAATTTACTAGATTCCTTCCCTTCCACCTATAGAACCATCAAAACTAAAGATAAAAATTTAAAGGCAAGACAGGAATTTTAGCTATAAAGCATACACTACCAGGTCATAAAATTTGGAAATTATATTAGGCTTGCGGTATGTCTCTGCTGCAACCACTCTGATCCGGATATTCAACAGCTACATATATACTTTCAAAATCTGTAGTAGCCAATATAATTTAACCTGCATCATGTGGCTGAACAAATGCACATGTTAATTAATTAAAACTAAACAAAATAAAAAGCTGGCACTTCAGCAACCCTGGTCATGTCCCCAATGTCTGCGCCCAGCAAGTAGCTGCAGTCTGGGTCCCCAGAAGAATGTCCTCATCCTTGTGGACACTGGCATTGCTGGCATTACCCAGAGGAAACCACCAAACCTGCTTCACTTATTATTAGTAACCTCAGGACATCCTAACACTTCATCTTTTGCGCTAGTTGGGTTATCAGTAATTTAAAGGCAATATTGGTTTTGATATCTTACTATGCTTTATTCTGAGAGTCTGATACACCCACGAACAAAAGGAAGATACTGTGGTAGATCAACTAGTAAGCAACGTGGAACACCGAGCTGAACCGAGTCAGCGTGGTGCGGGTGTGGAAGGCCCACGGAGGAGTGCTGCCTACAGCACAAAGGGAGAGCGGAAGGGAACGCGGTGCGCTGTCAGTGCTCCAGGAGAAGCTCGGCTGCTGGCCGTCCTGCTGTGCGCCCAGCTTTTCTCCCCAGCAGTGAGCGAGGGCAGTCCTGAACAGCGCCGAGGCTGGCTGCTCTGCTCTGACTCTCTTCCGGAGGCGCGCTGGGCTTTACCTTGAGCACTGCCTCCTGGCTCCAGGACAGATCCCTTCCCTGCTGGCGCAGACCCTTCACTCTGCGGGTGCACACTTCCGAGCTTCCACCTCTGACCTTCGACCTCTGACCTTCGGGACGGCACTGCAGATCCTCGGCGCAGACCTGCGTGAGGCATTGTCGCGGGCTCAAGGCCCGCAGCTGCACTAGTGCAGGACGTTGCTGCGGGTCCACGCCCTCGGCTGGACAATTTGGGTCTGTAGTGCATACACAGATCTCTCGCACTCTTCTGCATTTGACTTTTGAGGTGTATATTATAAAATAATCCTATACATTATGTGTCCTGTATTAAATCTGTCCCCTTGACTCTTTTACTCATAAAGCTTTAATTGTAGCAGACAGACAAAAGCAGAAAAACAATAACCATAACAAATGAGCAAAACCTGCAATTTAATCATATTGGTAAGGGCTACAGAGACAGGAGCTGTGGAAGGGAGATGGCCCCTCTTTCAACCATGCTCCGAGTGGGTGCCTTGGAATGGATATTTGGGTCGGGATTGAGGGCTGAGAATAAACCAGCCTGTGGCTGAGGACAGCTCCTTCATGAAGAGGCAAATGGGACAAAGCAGGACATTATAGAGTGAAGGCACAGGACTGCAAATAGGAGGAAACAGAAGCCAGACGCGAGGCATGACGGGAAGGGGAGCACGCAGCTCCATGGTCACTCGCAAGGGCTGTGTGGGGCTATTCCAGGGCTCTGAGCAGAGAAGTGACATTTCTGACTTATATTTGTGAAGCCCAATTCTGCAGAAACATTGAGAATAGGATTTCAGCCAGGATGGAGTCTGCTGCCAGCGTGGAGCGTGGAGTCACGTGCGGTGTGGCGCAAGGTTTATAGAACCACTTCCTGAGCCTTTGTCATCCTGCGCTCCCATTGTACCTCCCATTGGCATCACCCAGGCTCCAAGTGCCCCCCTGGAAATGTGCTTCCAAAATTAGAGCCCAATACTCCAGATGATGCGACAAGGGACATGCGTGAGACAATAGCTCTTCTTGATCCAGAATCTATGTCCTCACTCTCGGGGTTGTTTGCAGGTTACTTCCTACATTATGAAGCCTATCATTGTGGGGTGGAATATAAATGTCTATTTGTCTTTCTAAATTTTATCCTGGTCACTTTATGTCAGTGATTTGGATTATCCATGTGTTTATTTAAAATGCAAACATAGGAAGTATTACTTCTTTGCTTTCTCCTAAATTGTCAATAGACCTTTTTCTAAGGCAGGACAATAACAGAACATAGTGGCATTTAGCTCACCAGAACTTCCAGTAGCTAGAAAAGAGGGAAAAAACATTCAATTTCTTAACTATTACTGGATCACTACTTCCTTAACATTGAGTATAATTCAGTTATAAAGTGCCTAGGTTTACGATGGCCAACACGTATACATAACTTCTCAGAACCTTCAAAGTAGTCCTAGAACCCAAAGCCTGTTGCTTCTCCTAGCCTATCTCATTATTCTGTCCTATCTCTCTCTCTCTCTCTCTCTCTCTGATTTTGAGATTTATTCTCTTAAGAATTTGAAAATTCACAATGTGTTCACCAGGCTGTGTGGTAATGGAGAATAAAGTTTTCCCTGAGTTTAATTGTGTACGCTTCGATTATTGTCTCCCGCAGGTCCCACGCCCCAGCCCTGATCACCATCTTCTATGTGTCCAGGAGTCCAGCTGTTTTAGATTCCATGTACATATGAGAGCATGCAGCATCTGACACTGTGTCTGCTTTATTCCCTTAATGTAGTGCTCTCCAGTTTCATCCATGTTGTCACAAAGAACAGAACTTATTGTTTGAGGCTAATATTTAAGGTACTATATGTAGTATATGGCTTTATCCATTCACCAGTTGAGGGACACTGAGGCTGATTCCATAGCATCACTCTTGTGAACAGTGCAGTGAACAAGGAGTGGAGATATTTCGAGAAACAAATTGTGGAAGTAAGTGCCCAAGAGTGGCACTGCTGGAGCATACTCTATTTTTCAGTTTTCAGAGGAAACTTCATGTAGTTTCCAGTACGACCTCACCACTTTATCTTGTCACCTGAAGAGTGCCAGGGCTCCCTTTGTATCGCAGCCTTGCCAACTGTGGTAATCTGTGTTGCTTTGATGACTCTTACACAGGTGTGAGATGGTATCATGCATGGCTTTTAATCTGCTTTACTAGTGGTTAGCAATACTGAATAACTGGGGGCTCTGGGGGCTGCTGAGTCCAACCAGGTGGAAGCCACAGCAGAGGAGGGACCAAGAATGCAGCACCAGGGCAAGGCCAAGACCTGGAATCTCTGGGCTCCCAGCAGGAGTCTGCATCAGAAGGCTGGAGAAGCTGGACACCCAGAGACTAGCTGTTCAAATATAGCACCTGCTCAGGAAGACCAGAGCTCTTCAAAATGGTGGCCCTTCCTTCTTTCGCTTTTTGTCCCATCCAAGCCACCACCCTACTGGTTACTGTCACCAATGACAGGAGTGAGTCTTCTCCCACAATTGGTGGTGTGTATATCAATCCTGCCCAAACAAACGCAGAACTATGCTACACTGATCTGCTAGGCTGTTATCAATCTATGAAATCAACACATTATCAAGAGTCACAGCAGGCATAGCACAAGCCACTTCTTTCCAGATCAGTGGTAAAACTTGGTGCTAGTTCTGTGGCCGAGCAGAATGCCAGGACTATGAGGTCAGGAGGCCTCTACCTACGTTTCAAAGAATACTCCAGAGGCCCGAGAGTTAGACTGCTGCAGCAGCCCCATGCGGGCTGTCAGTGGAGCAGCCACACTGAGACTGCTCCCATGAGCAGCAAATCCCCCAGCATACAATGCCAGCCCAAGAGAGCCAGAGCGTGAGAACCCAGCCATGAGAGCTACAGTAGGGGATGCACAGAGCACATTGGGAACTGGGCCCAGCCCTGTAGACCAAGAAGGCAGGACACTCAATACAAGATTATTCTTGAGCCTCAAGATTTACTGTTGCTTGTTTTATTGGGTTTTGGGTTTACTTGGAAGCCATTACTCTGTCTTCCTTCCTACTGACCCTTTGGAAATTGCATTGCCTGCTCTATGCCTATTGCTCTGTTATATTTTAGAAGCAAATCTGTCCTTAGACTCACAGCAGGAGGACCATTTGCCTCTGCATTCAGTACTGTGAGGCTCAGTCATAGTTCATATGCCTGATATTTAGAGGAGATGAAGGCCTAAGGTTTGGAGTTGATGGAGGAATAGGTTGCGACATTGGGGGATAGTTGGATGCAGTGAAGTTACTTTACATGGAGAAGGGAATGCATATTTGGAGCTCAGGCATGGGAGGCCATTATTTGAATGTATTTGTCCTTCTGAACACCCTATGATGGGATACAAACCCCCAGCGGGTGATATTCAGAGGAGAGCTTTGGGAACGGTGCCATGAGATTCTCTCAGCAGAAGTGTCTATCAGTGTCCTCTTAAGCTCCAGTATGCTGTCTGAGCCTTCCAAGTCTCCTGAATACAGTGTCCAGCCCCTCATCTTCCTGAGGGAGCACCCAGTGTGAGAGGCCCTACTCTGGAAGCAAACGGAGCCTCACCAGACAGTGGACCTTCCCGCCACCTGCTGCTGGGCCTGCCAGCCTCCAGATCCATGCACAACACATTCCTATTCTTTGCAGATCAGCTGTTTTGTGGCATTTTGTTAGGCAGCAGGAACAGGCTGGTCATTCTGTGTCTTGTGTTACATCACCCCAGCAGGATGTGTGGCTTCAGCAATTGTAGAGGCAGTAGGTAGCACTGGCCAGAGCCTCCCAGAGCCTCCCGGAGCATGATCCCTCCATGTGAGTGTTTTCATCAGCGTTTTACTTCTTTGTTTATCCACTGGGGGCTGGTTTCCAGGTTGGGTTCTAAGGCACTCATTTCATTCGGAGTTGCACAATGGTTATTGTTTTTCATTTAATTACCTTTGGTTATTTATTAGCTAGACTTCATCAGAAAGATCGTTCCTTCCCTCATTGTGTCAGGCTGTTTGGATCGAGTACATTATAAATCATAAGGAAAAAATCTTGATTATCTCAGTTGCTGATTTAAAAAGTGAGCTTTCGGTGCCAACTTGCTTCCAGTGGTGTCAGACGAGCGTCCCCGCCCTCCACAGTTCTCCTCTTCTCTCTCCATCATTCCCTTCCTCTTTTCATACTAGAAACGCAGAGCACAATTGCAACGTGTTGTACACAATTGCCATCAATCACTCTTTGCTCACATCATTCTTCTACACTTAGAAAATGTTAGCTCGCTTATTTTGATCTCTCTGTTCTTTGACACCAAATCACATGGTTGATAGATGCTTCGTAATTGAACTACTGAGACTATCAGGATTTATTATGCATCTTTTCTGTCACATGACTGAAATTAATTTTATTTGCAAAAACATGGTTTCTCTGAACAGGGGACAGGAGGAAAAGACTGCAAAACTGCTAAGAAGTATTTGTTCCTTTTGGATTATAAGTTTTCTTGGCATTTTCCACAAACAGACAGAAATCAAACATAATTATTAGGAATAATAATCTAATTGTGTAGTTATGTTGTAATATATTCAGGACATTTTTAAATTTAAGTATTGCCTTTAATTGAGTAATAGTCATATATAACTAAAGAACATTTAAGAAGGACCATAAATCCTGCTCAAGGTGGCCTATATACCTAGACTCACCTACTGTAAATATTGCATAAAATCTAAAGTGTATCCATGGGATGGAAGTAGGGACTCGAGTAAATAGTTAAGATATATTCATTTGACTTTTGTCCTGCTGAAGTTTCCTGACTCCAGTTAATCTGCTCATCAGTTCTGGCAAGCATACTGTACTTGGGGTGAGAATTAGATATCAGATGCTGAGCTGAGAGACACAGGTGAAGACAGCCATAGGGCTGATGATCACAGCGAAAGGTTTTGCCTTCCTTGTAAGGGTAAACCGCTCTGCCCAAATTGGATACTACTGCAAAACTAAGTGCACCAACACTTGACACAAATGATATTTTAAAAGTTTTCCATAATGACTTGATCAGTCACCTTAATTTTCCATCATAAAGACTCACAGTTTACAGCCATTATCTAGTTGGCAGCCTGACTTCACATTAATAATATAGTCCAAAATTCCCTGCAGGGCTTGCCAGTTAGCTCAGTTGTTTAAGTACCTGCCTGGGCAAACTCAGTCAGACTTGTGAGAAATAAGTTCGATCCCCAGCTCCACAAGCCACACAACACATACACTGAAGGCAGTCTGAGCCAGCCAAAATAAAAAGCCTTCTCAACTTTAAGGGCTGGCCAAATAGCTCCCAGGCCTGCCGTGCCAGCCCCACACCCAGGGGCATGCTGAGATGGCAATTCAGACGGGGTGTGGTGGCACATATATATAATCCCAGCTCTTGAGAGGCTGGAAACAGGTAGATCACTACGAGTCCGATCTAGTAATGAGCCCCTGAACATCCTGTAGACCCTCCCCTAAAATATAAAAAAGAAAGAAAAAAGAAAATTTAAGGGAAATAAGTGTTAAATTTGGTCCAGTTGAAGGGAAGGGAGAATGAATATAAGAGAAAGTTAAGATATATTATCAAGCACCTGCTTAGGTAAGTTTAGGGTCCAGTTTCGATTCTTGGAACTTGTGCTGTACCAGCCCCACTCCGGGACATGCTAAGCTGTGTAGTAAGACCCTGTACTAAACACAAAACAACAACAACAAAAAAAAGAGAGAGATTATGTACAGATCCAAATTCCCTGTGATTAAATAGGTGTTGAGGAGCATGAATTCACAGCCACTTGTTGTACATTCTTCCCTAAAGGATAACTAGAGGTTTGGGATTATTGGTATCACTATTGGAGATTTCCCACAATCCCAGTGGGGTGGGCCATCCTTTTCCACCGACTATGACTAAGACTAAAACTGTGAAAACTAAAGTTACTCCATGGCAAGATCTTCATCAGTGTAAGATTATCCCTATCCTGTAGTCATCTGATAATCCTCTCCTCAGTAAGTACGGAGTTTCTGGCTGTCTTGTGTCTCACAGCCTTTTGTTCCTCAGAAGCAATGATCTATCCCAGATGCCTGCCACCATCTTGTCTCTCTCTCTCTCTCTCTCTCTCTCTCTCTCTCTCTCTCTCTCTCTCTTCCTCTCTATCTCTCTTTCTCTGTCTCTCTCTCTGTCTCTCCCCCCCACCCTGGTTGTGTGTCTTAATGCTTGGCAGGAGGGTATGGCTCATTATAGAGGTGTCAGATAGATGTGATTCTTGATATGTTAAAAGTGTACCAATAAAATTAATTTACAAAAGAAAGAGAAGTAAACAGAAAGATATACAATGTATAGTTTCTTACATTAAATGAAGAAAAATCTGCAATCAAATAATTTGAACAGAAAATTAGAGACTGTATATTATTGCAGTCCCTTCATTCTTTTTTTAAGTGTATGTAGTACAGGGTCTACAGGGTCTTATTACATAGATTGGCCTTGTAGTGATTCTCCTGTTTTTAGCCTCCCAAGTGCTGGGATTATAGGTTTGGGCCACCATGCCCAGTTTCCATCGCCCTTTCAGCTCACCTTGGAGACTGTGCTGGCAGGGCACATCCAGAATCGAACTCTGGTCCCTACGCTCTGCCTAAGCAGGTGTTCTAGTCCGCTGAGCTATTTGGCCAGCCCCCTTCATGCTTAAGAACAATTAAATAGAGGACTTAAAAGGTGTCTTGACCAAGCATCACAGCTGGAAAAGTGAAGATTTGATGGGGAGTTTTCTATTTCTCAAGTACATTCCCCTAATCACAGCACAGCATCTGTAAGAAGGCAGAGCACAGAGTTACAGATCAGTGTCAGGTTGGTGCATTCAAGAGTTTCAAACAAATGGTGCAGAATATATAGATGTGGCTGTAAAGGTGGACATAATGACACAGGAGATACGTGTGCTGAGAATTTGTGTGGTGCAGGGACTGGGTTAAGTCATATGAAGCTATAAATGTGTACGAGTAGGAGAAAGAACGGCTGTGTGAAGACTGCATCCCATCAGGCGTGTGAGTCACTACTGAGCCAAGAGTCACCATGCCCAGAAAGACACGCGTTGCAGTGGCGAGCAAGTTGTTAAGTCTGCAGACTGCCCAGTGCAACAACAGCATTTGCTTTAAAGTTACAAAATAACACATTTCTAATTGAAAATATGTGATGCTTAGAAACCAAATACTTTTAAAAGTGGGCCAAGCCACTGTTAGAAAAAGATAGCTGCAATCTATAAAAACAGAAACATAAATGAGTTTTTCCTACCTACAGAATCATTTAAAAATTGACCTATAAATATATTTTAGTGCTTTGGTTTAAATTTACTTTCATATCAGATCTAATCTTGAGAAACAAAGTTTAAGTAAAATGAAGAATGCAGGCTTGGTATAGCTTAATTCACACATAAAGTATAATCACAGCCAAAAATGGGGTGCAGGACCCCAAAATAGTTCCAATAAGTTCTGCACAAATCTAAACCTTTCTGGTAGAACCCAGCTGTTTCTTAATGTCCCCTGGCAGAACAAAAATGAAGCCATCTGTCCAACGGTAACAGTTTCGGGCCCCCCAGGCCCGGAACTTCTCACCTGCACCACGTTCCAGAACATTCCTGCCGCCATGGACGCCTTCCCTGCTCATCTGTCCAAGGCTTGCTATTCTCTCTTCTGCTGTGGCTGGGAAAGGGTGGGTGGTGGCACTGTCGTCTCCCACAAACATTCCTGGGCTGGGTCCCCGGATTCCTTCCCGGGTGAACTCTGAGCAGCTATATATTTATACGAAGCATTTGCCATTTCCCCTTTTAATATCATCTGTTCAGGTTTGGAAAAACTGGTATTTCTTTTCATTTCAGTGACTTCACTTTCAGCAAAGAGGAAAATCATTCCACTGGCACGGTGCCCGCAGGCTGCTGTGTAAGTGATTTTGCACATATTACAGCAAGCATATTTTTCATGTTTTCCAGAATTATGTTACACTTAGGCAATACTTGTTAAATTGCTCAGACTGTGACCCCCAAAATGATAGGAAACTTGAATCACCAAAACCCAGTGACCAAGGATTTCTGGGGTGGCTACACTAGACTAACTCAGCTGACCTTCTTTCTGACAGCAAGTGGAAACAACAGATTCAATTACAAGGGAGAGACTCGGGTCGGAGGTCACTGGAGGGCTGCTGAGGCCATCAAGCCCAGAGGAGATGGAGTCCCTAAGAGGAATGAACCACAGAGCCAGCTGAGAGGCTCAGTGCTTGCAACGCAGGGAGGCTGAGGTTTAGGCAGAAGACAGAAACTACACACACACACACACACACACACACACACACACACATACAGCAAAATCCAGGAGAGAAGGGAAGCAAGGGGATGTGGGCTTACAATAAATAGTCTGACTCCAAAACTGTTCATTCCAGTCTCTGCAAAGAAAGAGAACCTAGAAAGGCAAGAAAAGACTTGAGACTCACTTAAAGGTGTGAAGATATTTGTAAGTTTCATAGTGCAAAAACAAACAAACAAACTTGGATTTAGGACTTTACCATATAGGAAGAATTCTTTTAGAAAACATAGATTTTCTCCAGAAAATAGTATCTTCAAGAACAGTGGATCAGTTCTAGCTCATCTTACTGACTTATTCGATCTTTCCCTAACTCAGGTTCCATACCGAGATGCAGCCGCCACCTCTCTCCTCCGCTGCGCTTCCCCTGCAGGTCTCTGGCTGGCACGGAGAAGCTGGTGTGCTGATCACTTACCTACTAATGTTGGTGGTCTTTGTCTTATTAATACATGAATGGGATGTTTTAGAGAAGTAGAAACTGGATTTTGAAAATGCAGCCATTAAATATCAAAATAATTGAAATGGCAATCACTGACATGTTGAAATTGATTTTAGCAGCAAGCATCATATAAAATAGGATTAATAAAGTGAGCTATAGAACTGTAGAAAGTATTCAAGTTGTAGTACACAGATATAAGGAGAATACAAAGCAACAGTAAAGAATGTCATAGGTGAAGGGGATGTTGTGCCTGTGTGTAACATATGTAATCATACAATGTAGTCCATATTCAAATTCTTTAAGAAGAAGAGAGGACATAAAGCAAAAAGTATTTTCAAAGATCATGTCTCTAAAAATTCCTCATTAAGCAAAAGTAATTCAACCAAAGACCCCAAAAGACTCTGGATCTCGGGGTGGATGGTACCACGTCAGCAAGAGGGAAAACCATAGGATGTGATCAAGAAATGGAGGGTTAATGTTACATGAAATGCAATATCAGGAACTTCCTTTACCTAATGAACAATGCTTATAAAAAGCAATAGTAACTTTTGCACAGATTTGTGAAAATTGATAGCTTCCTCTTCAGATAAAAAATAAAATACCCATGATTTCTGTTCAACACTGCATAGGGAGTTGTGGGCAGTAAAAGACAATAACAGTCATTATTTACAGAACACAGAAATATAGAAAACCCAAAATTTTTGTATTTTAGGGAACAGTCTACAAGAGTGTTCAGGGTCTCACTCACTACTAGATCGAACTCCTAGTGATCTGCCTGTTTATAGCCTCCCAAGAGCTGGGATTACAGGCACGTGCCACGACGCCCAGTCTCAATTGCCATCTCAGCACACCCCGGAGGCAGGGCCAGCACTGTGGGCTCAGGGATTGAACCTCCGTCCCTGCACCTGATCGTGGGTGCTTTATTCTGCTGAACTATTCGGCCAGCCTGTAGAATGGTATTCAGTGGCGTATGCTGACTTTGATTCACTGCAGACGCCGTACACTGTGGGTACAAGGAACAAAACTGGAGTAGGACAGATCGACGTAAAAGTGGTGCGTTGGCTCACCGGCTTGTTTATTTCCACACTGAGCCCGCACATTGACCCAGCCTAAAGGTAGGCCTAGCTTACGCATTAGCAGGCTGATTTTCCATACTGTACTCTGCAGTACAAGGAAGAAGTCTTTTCCAACAGAGAGGACTGCTCAACTGGATGTCCATGTGGAAAATTAAGTAAATTCCACCTCCGTCTTGCACCACAAGCAAAAAGCAATTGAAACTTCTTTCAGGCCTGAGCATAAAAGGCGCTGTAGTTTCTGAAATTTATGAAGATAAAAGTTTCTTGACTTTGAAATAAGCATTTCTTAAGCACAGTATCAACATACTAATGAAAAGATTATCAGCTCAGCCTCATTGAAAATATTTGTCAATCAATGCCACGAAAATGCTTAAAATGCAGAACTCAGATTTGAAGATGTCAACAATATATAAATGTCACAAAAGCTTGTATCCGTAGTGCACATAAATAATGGCTAGGAGCCAAAGAGGGAAAGATGAATTTTCCAGTTTAAAGTATATACTACATCCAGCACTCTGGGAGGCTGAGGCAGGAGGATTGCAAGTTTGAGGCGAGCCTGGCTCGTGCAGTGCCTTAGCAAAATCCTGTCTCAAAAAAGGGCCTTGGGGTGTAGCTCAGTGTAATGCCCTTGGTTCAATCTTCTGCACCAATGCAATAAACCAACTGAGTGACCAACCAACCCACCAACCAACAAATAGTGTATGTTGAATAGACACGTGATGAAATGAGCTTTCAATGTTTGTTCAGATATTTTAGTTGCTTTATATCATAATCCATCAGATGAATAATTCAATTTAATCTACTAAAGTTGCCACATGGGGCCAGTGAGATAGCTCAGTGGTGTAAAGCACCTTCTCAGGCAAGCTTAGGCAAGCGCAGGAACTGCAGTTCGATCCCCTGCACCACATGCCATGCCACCCCTGTGTGAGCTGAGTGGGCCACAAGAAAAAAAAAAATACACTCAATGTATATTCAGACAACTAGATTTTATGCTCTGCCAGGGAGGATAGAGAGGGACAAAATCCCTGAAAAACATTTGGTAATGTTTGCTGATACTTGACACGTGCATACCAAGTAATTCTATTCCTAGATGTACACACACAACCATCATCAGAAATGTTCAAGGACATTGCTAGAAGCAGTATTAGTGAGAGCCCCAACTGGGGATAAAACCACATACACATTAGCTGGAGGATTAATTAATAAATAAACCATGGTAGGTTCTGTACGTGGAATACTCTGCAGCCATCAAAAGGCAAAGCTCATGTTGAAAGCTGCTGAGCAGTCCACCTTCTAGGTTTCTATAATCCCATCGATGGTGCCCGTTCACCATTTCTTCCTTGCTTGTGTGTAGGATTCCCCTGCAGTGATCTATGTAATGCCTGAGCTCCAGGCCCTGTGGTGGTTGTCTTTTGCCGCATGACCCTGATTCCAGCTGTCACACAGCCATGCTTTCCAGCTTCATTCTTTTTCTATTTCTGCTTCTGATTCCCTCCTTCAGCTCCACTGACTCTGAAATCTACCTTGGATTTACCTATGGCCAAGATAATTCTGGCACTATCTACTCTGCCCTTTGGGGTCCTCTGGATCCGGACTGATACTTCCTGGGCCAGGATCCCCGCCTCTGTCACCAGAGCAGCTGCCCCTCCCAGTGGGGTCCTACCTACAGCCTTGCTTTGTCTTGTGTGGCCAAGGTGTGTCTGGCAGTCACCACATGGCTTCTGCAGCCCCCCGAACTCCCTCCTCAACCCCTCTCTAGCCCGGGGCCATCACTGACTCCGCAGCTTTTCAGTCCACTTCCTGTGTTTTAAAAGCAGAGAAAGACTTCCTCTTCACTCAGTTATGGGTTCCTGAGCACTCACTGTGTGGAAGAAATGCCAGGGTAGCAACATCTTAAGATAGCACAGTTCCTTCTCTCGAGTACTTGGATCTATGTCTTTTCCAAGATTCAATCTCTTATATTTGTCCAACAAATTGAGTTAAATTTATGTGCTATTCAGGAGGAGGGAGTGATTAAGAGATGGGGAAGGGAAAATCTTACTTTAAAAAATAGTACTGAGTGTATTGAATTATTAAACATATTAAAATAATCTGAATTTGGACCAAAGGGCCCCAGTTATAAGCACTGACTTTTAAGAAGAAGAAAGTGACATTTTCAGTAACCTAATCTGTCCTGAAATGTGTTATGCTGATGTTTTCAAGCTATATCCAACATTCTTGGATTTGATTAGAAACATCAGGCTACCGAAAGCTAGAAGAGCAAAAACATTCTGTGGTGGACTATGCAGGGAGGGGCTGCCGTCTCAGTTAGGTCAGCCAAGAGCTAAAGGGAGGAGGCAGAATGGAGAAGGATTCAGGATTTATTAAACCATGTTGTATGCATTTAAAAAGCATATTTTATATTATTTCTTGCAGGTAGAAGAAAAATCTGGTAACGATTTACACTGATGTTTAGGGTCCTTTCCCAAGGGTCCTTGTTAATTTGGAGTAATAGTAAATATATCACGTTTTACTTATTTTATAAAGTATTATGAATACTTTTTAGTTTAAGAGAGGCGCCCTGATTTCTTGATTTCAGTGGACCATGAGTTCAAGCACAACAGTCAGCCACATTGCTGGTACAGGTGTTAATATCGGTACCTAAATTCACGTGTTACACAACCCTAGGCCTGAAAGTACACTGGTGCCCCTGAGTGAAGCTGTCATTTTCCTCTTGGGACAGTGGAAATGAGATTGTGTGGCCCAAGGCACATCTACAAGACTTGTAGATACAGTGTCCCCCTGCGCCAATCACCAGAGCTCAGGAAGTATTAGTAAATCTTGGACAACATCTGCCTTCTCTCTACCTTCATGAAATAAAATGGAACCTATTGCTTTCCATGTTATACTCATGTAGGATTCCAATAAAAAATTGTTTAAATGGAAAAATCATACAGGACTTACCATTGGTTCAGGCTTGCTCGGCTGGCAGACCCAGAACTTTGCAGCTAGTCCTGTTTCCCAAAGTTCGATACTATTGGTTCAAAGCTGCAGCTACCCAACTCGGAGCCAATACAGTTGGAAATGTGCCCGTCTGAGAAGCTCTGGAAAACCACCTTTGGGCCTTGAAACGGATGAGTAATATTTCTTCACTAGTGAAGTACGAAACCGCACTCCCACGTAACACTGAACCTGGTATACAGGAAGGATCGTAAATCAAAGTCGGTTCCACTTCACAAAGCAATAGCCTGGAGCAAATCTTTTGAATTATGGACAAGTCCTCTGTCTCTAACTGAGAAATCTGACTCCAATGCATCTGTGCTCGAATGAGGGTAGCTCATCACCCCAGGTGGACAGGGACTCTCCAGCTCTCCCTGCCTCTGCGCCTGGCCCACCAACTCCATGCTTTCCCAGGTTGAGCTTTCTCTTGAATGCCTTTGTTGTTGTTTTGATTTTTTGCTGTAGGCAATCTGGACTGCACAAAAATGAAATGAGACTTTGAGAACATTAGAAGAGTTTTGCACACATTAAGTTGTCCAAGTCACTTATACAAGAAGGACACTGGCTCTAGGATACGTTAGTGTACATAGAAGGGGTGAATACAGTGAATGTTTACTTTTGTAAAAAATTTCTGCACTGAAAGACACTTTGCCAGCAATTTCCCAACAATGTTCCCTTGATTATAGATACGGTTATTCCTTCATGGCTGCTGCTCTTCAAAAGCTCTGGAACTGCTCCTCCGCAAGAGTGACCTTCATGAAGGGTGATCAAAAATACAGTGACTGCCACTGCTGTGGGCCACCCAGCAGAAAGGCAGCTCAGAAAAACACTGTATTGTGTCCTCATCGAACTTATTCACCAGATCTAGCATGGCTCAGGTACTTTCGGGCCTCCCCGTAAGTGACAATGACCATGAAAGGTAAATATCTTAAATCATCCCAGGACACCAAGGCAGGCAAAATAATACAGCTACTAATGATAGAGACTTCCCGAGCTGAGGCCTAAAGTGGTAGGAATGATGGGCTAAACACATTGAAGTAACAGGGAATACTTTGAGGGGATTGATGGTAGGGTGTCTTTCCCTTTCATAATTTTCCAAATGTGAACATCCACTGTATTTCTCCATCTACTCAAAGCTTGCTTGATTAGAAGATCTCGGGGAGCATGTGGTGGTCAGGACTGAAGTGATATTGTTTCAGTGCCAACCATAGGCAACGAGATGGCTCAGAAAATAAATAATAAATATTTCAAAGTGGAAAGGTCTAAAGTTTTCTATTATAAAAAGTGTAAATATAAAACTCTTAATATAATTAATCAAGATATCAAGAAATTAAAAAATTAATTTTTAATTAATTAATGATTAATTTCCAGAATGTGCCTCTCTAGTTATGGGGTGCTTTAAAAATGTTTTTATGCTTAGCCAAAGGTCTGTACAATATTTGATAAAACCAGTATTTCTCATGAATTAAGTAGCTCAGCAGGAGAGGTGAAGGTCCCGCTCGGGAACACGGAAGGGGAAGCAACGGCACCTTCTGAGGGCGTGGGCGGCTGGGCGGGGGCTCAGTTGGCTATCTCCACATTTGCTGGCACCATCCCTTCCCAGGGCTGCTGCTGTGGGTATTTTCTAGCCAAATGAGATGATGTAGGTAAAACACTGTTTCCTGGGATGAGTGTGATCGATGTTGGTGCCATCATTTGGATCTAGTTTGTGTTCCCCCAGGATTTATGTGTTGGCAGCTTGGTCATCCATGTGGCAGTGTTGGGAAGTGACAGAAACTTTAGAAGGCGGGAAGCATTGCAAGGCCGTTAGGTCACCGGGGAGCTCTCGGAAGGAATCAGGTCTCAGAGAATCCTTGTTTATCTTCTTAAAGAGCAAGATCAGTGCCCCTGCGCTGTGGCTTCCTGCCTGGTCGCACAACCTTTTCTTCTTGGTTGCACTCCTGTTACCACATCATCCCCATGTGTCCACCACACCAAGGAATCCCTCCCTGAAATCGATAGACGAGGAGCTCCAATATTGGCTGTTCGGCCTCTGGAAGTACAAGTTACAGACACCTCTTTTATTTCATAAGGAACCCAGACTCGGGTATCTTACTGTAGAAATGGAAAACTTACTGGTTCAATTAATCAAAATTAAATTTATAGATTGAGATAGTCACAAAATATTTGGCCCCTTGAACACCAAGCAGCATGACAGCATTGTTCCTCATTCACTAACAAACATTGCTGAAGTGATACACCAACTAACCTTGCCAGCCCTGAGTTCTAGATGTTAATCTGATCTTAGTTAATCAGCAATCACAACAGGGTGGAGAGCGTCACTGCCAACACCCCCACCCTTTCCTGCAGTCATGCTGCTTGCCTATAACCCTGCATATGCTTCTGCTCACCTGCTGGCCTTCACCCTTGTGAGTTGTTCAAGCCAATAGCAAATAGCAAAACAAGCGGAGACATAGAACATTCCTGTGGACTCACTCTGGCTTGTCCTTTCTTGCTGTCCTTGGGTCTTCAAGCACTCTGTCAGTAAGCCTGTTATGACACGTGATAAAGAAGCTATCCAAAACAGATCCACTCTGTTGGGCGAGCCCACTGCCGCTGACCTCCCAAGACTGTGAGTAGGATTTCACCATATACCAGCTCCTCCAGCCCACCATTGCTGATGAAGGAGCAAGTCATTAGCTCAGACCTTTGGGAAATCCATGAGCCAAGCTCATCACCTTTCATAGCCCGAGTTTGTGGACGAACTAAATGGTCCTTGCTCGAAGACACTAGATTTGTGGGTGACACACTTCTCCCCAGTCAGCAGGCACAATAAGAAAATAAAATCTTACTAGCCTTCTTTGATCCTATGTATATGACTGGGGTAGAAAGAAAAAGGATGTGGAAATTTGGCAATTGTCTGATTGACAAGATGACATGAATAAATGTGTCCATGAAGTCACTACTGCATCAGGGTCCGCTGTGACCACTTTAGCACTGTGTAGGGCCATATCCTAGGCACAGTACTAAAGCACAGGTGACCGCTCATGCCTAAAGTTATTTAAGGTCAGCTGGCTCTGTACTGAGTTTTATTTTTGAAGCTGGCAGAGCGTGGGCTTAATGTAAATTAACAACTCAAAACTATTAGCTTCCAAGTCCCAACAAGATTTTATCTGGCAAAACTTATGAGTCCTATTCTTAGAGGGAATGAAAAGAAACAAACAACAACAAAAAAATTGTCATAGGAAATCCTGCCAGTCTGGGAGGGGAGGTGATTTTCAGTGAGACAGATTCAACTTGGGACAGGGTTGAGTTATCTTCCTTTGTATAAATCTCCATTTTTAGGGGCATTGTTACAGTCTTGAAAACACTGGCTTCCATGCACAAGCACAATAGAAACTGAGAAGAACTTTGTACCTAATGCTCTAGCACTGCTGGCATTTCCAATCCGGTGCCTGTCTAAGGACTCCCCAGTGATCACATTTTTCTAGATGAATGGGTGATGCTAAGGTTATAGAATTCCATCTCTGTGAAGCAACGATAGCAAAGCAATCCAGAGAAAATCTAGATAAAATACTTATTTCTAAAACACCAATAATATACAAGGTTGACACATTTGCCTCTTAGAAATTTTTTTTCCTCTTAGACATTTTTAATTATTTACTGGATTCAAGTTCCTATAAAAATATGCAGCTTTGCCAGATACTTCTGAATGTCTTTGACTTCATTGCAGAAAAATGTCTCTACGAGATTAATGACACAAGCTCTAGATTATACTTAAAAAGTAATACAGGGGCTGGGGAGATGGCTCAATGGAATAAGCGCTTCCCTGGCAAGTGCAAGGGCCTGAGTTCAAGCCCCAGTCCCGCAGGGGGAAAAAAAAAGTTATACAGAGCACTGTGACCCAGTCTGTATGCTCACATAGGTGTCCACCATCCTAAAATTAATAACTGTATCTTCATTGCCCCAATGTAACTATCTTCAAGGAGTTCGACACATTTGCTTATGGAAGACAATCACAGATGTGTGTTGGGTGTAGGTACAGAATTCATTCCATTTGACCTAGAAACTGCAGGAGTTAGGAACTGGTTGGTTACAGGAGCTGCAATTGTCAGTTGGTCAGAATATATTTACCATCTGCTAAGGTCTGCGATGCTGCTTGGCCTTACCACCTGGCATGTGCAGGGTGGCTCTCACCGTGACAGTGCCTTCCAGTTGGGATCTGCCCATGGCAGTGTTTCCTCAGCTCTTCCAGTATATACCTTCTCCACCAGTCACTGCTACAGCAGCTTTGCCTGATGGGGCCAAAGCTCTTGGCCAGGGCAATTTATCCAGAGTTCAGAATGTGGCAGCAGCAGATGGTTAGGTGGGGCCACTGTTCCTGGCAACTCTGGATAAACAAAATTGGTAGAGGACTTCAAACCTTGTCAGGGAAAATAGCAGGTTGGGGGCAAGTTTTCCATTCACTGGACTAAAGCATGAGAGAGCCCTCATTCCAGCAGCCAGAGGTTTAATAATTAAAATGATTGTAAATGTTCTGTGAATTAACTGGGCTCTGTTTATCCTCTGCTCATCACCGTGGATGCTGTCTCTACTAGCAGTTGTTAACCTTGCAGTGTGAACACTGCCCCAGGGAAGAGTCCCAAGAAGTGTGTGGAGCTGACCGGAGCTGCCTTCGTGACCCTCTGGGAGCCAGCTTCTGTGGGTGTGAATTGCGATGTTTCTATTTCCAGCATTCTTTTTAGGGTTTCCTCTGATGTTACTTTTATTACTGGTTCAAAAATATTTTCTTAAATCACATTTTGATCCCAAATAGTATAAAAAGTAAGTTTTTTTCTTTTGTTCTGTCACCCAGGGAACTTTAGAAACACAATTGACTGGTACTGGCCATGACTGATATAGTTATTGATTCATAAATTCAGTCAGTCAGTTAGGTGTCACCAGCTGCCATCACTAACTTTCTGATTTTGTAGTATGAATTCATGCCAACCGGGAGAACACGGAACATCCTGGGACCGAATGGGCTGCTTCTGTTGTTGGTATGTTGTTTTGTGGTCCTCTAGCGCACACATTTCAATTACAAGCCACGCAGGGAGTTAGCAAAGGTTGAAAAGCAATCGTTGCAGTGTCCTTGGGAGAGGAGATGGAATCGTGGCGCTAACAGGCTGCGTGCGATGATTTGCATGACAGAATTGCGGCCCCTCTCAGCTCTGTCCCCTCCATATTCTCTGCTGCTTACACACATCCCATATTTAACCCCAGGTGACAGAATCCTCACTCCCTCCTGCAGGACACCTGCTGCATCCCCAGGCTCCTCAGCACAACTGGAGCTGCACTGGACTATATTAGAGTTTTGGAAGTGAAAAGAATGGAGATATTTTTTGGTTTGGATTTCAAGTCAGTTGCAGGAGAACCAGGGAACGTGTGATTGGTTGTACCTTTCAAGCTTTCTTGGGCACCTAGCGCATGGTGCTGACTTTGTGGCTGGGCCTCTGCTGCCCCCCAGAGAAGATGCCCAATACTAGTTCAGTGGACCTGGGCAGGCACGGGGCTGCTTTCCCTCCTCGAGCCTTGCAGTGAAATGGTCTGAAGCCTCATGCCTTGTCTGTCACGTACAGAGTGGTTCTGTCCAAGCGGCAATTCACTGTATTTCGGCGTGAATTGCTAATCAAATATAACGAGGCCACAGTCCGAGACCTGCATTGCTGACGTGGAATCTGAAACACATCTGCTTCCTAGTGTCCCAGGCTGAGCTGTCTACACAGCCCATTCGGTGTTTACAAAGATGGCCAAAGTCTCCTTTGAGACTCTGGGCAACACATAACAGTGGCATGTGACAAAGCCTGCTTGTCATAATTGACAGCATGCATGGAGCTGTACAAGGGATCCAGCTCTCTTAATTAATATTAATCAGGAGCTCAGACAGAAGGCTGGCAGTCCGGGAGGTGCCAGCCACTCCATGCCTTGCTTTCTGTCCCCATCTGCCGCCCGTGTGGATGGAAGGCAACTGGCCACCTCAGGACAACAGGTGTCCCTGGTGTCTCTGCACCCTGAGCGCTGGCTGCTTGCGTCTGTGTGAGGGGTATGAGAGGGCGCGGGCTAATGAGTGCCTTTCACCTACAGGGCCCACAGCAGCAGCAATTTTTTCCCCTTGTAATCTAATAAATGCAAGATTTAAGCTGAATAGACTTGTGTGATTCTAAAGATTAAGAAAAGTCTGAGGGACGGCCAAATGGCTCAGCAGATTAAAGTGCCTGCAAGCAGGCACAGGGGTCAGGGATTCAATCCCCAGGCCTGCCGTGCTGGCCCCGCCCCTGAGGCGTGCTGAGACTGCAATGGAGACTGGCTGTGGTGGCCCACGCCTGTAATCCCAGCTGTTGGGAGGCTGTAAACAGGCGGATCACTATGAATCCTATCTAGTAGTGAGACCTTGAACACCCTGTAGACTCTTCCCTAAAACACAGAAAAGAAAAAGAAAGAAAAGAAAAAAAAAAACAGAAAGAAAAGTCTAAAGTGCTTTTCTCACAGAATCAAGGTAATCAGGAAACATATAGAACTTATTGGTTCAGAGAGCGTAATTCGTGTTCAGACAACTTACTGAACTGTAAACCCAAAACTTTGCCGTCTTCTCAAGTTTAGCAGTAGCGGCGAGTCATGACTTGAGTCACCCCCAGGTTTAGGTCCCCTCCTGTCTTTCTCTTGCTGTTCCATAGGTGACCCTGCCACATGGTGGTCCTCACAGCGTCCACAGCCCCCAGGCGGCAGACGTCCTCCTCCCCCTCCTTCTCTCCTCTTCCCCCTTCCTCTCCCCCTCATCTCCCCTCCCCCTCCCCTTCTCCTCCGCAAAGCGCCGCCCTGGTTGAGCAGCAGGGCATCTTCACCGGCAGCATCCTGTCCAAGCCCTCTTCCTCCCGGCTTCTCGGCCCCCCTGCTTGCTGCCTGCACCTGCTGAGGGAGACCTGCAACCCCTGCATCCTCCAGTCCAAAGCCCTGAGTGGATCGCGTCTCTGCAGGGGCCACAGTGAAGTTGTCCACAGTCCCGACTCAGCCCTGCGGGGTTTTCAGGTCCTCTGCCTGTGTCACCTCGGGCCCCATTGGCCCTTGAGGTCCTCTTTAAGATTCTGCCGTGCTGGCCATGACAAGCCTCGTGGTCACTGCCTTTCCAAGGTGCCTTTCTGTCTCCTCCAGCTCATCAAGTTGCACGGGATGTTTGCTTGCAGAATTCACTGCCGTTTTCCTGGTTTTTCTAATAGGAGAGAAGAGGGTAGCGGATGCGAGGAGGGCACGGAAGGAGGGGAGGGGAGGCGGGAGGGGAGGGCACGAGAGGAGGGCACTAAATGCCCAGGGGCGGCAGCTCCGTGGAAGGAGCACCCCTGCACCATGGAGCAGGATGTGCCAGGGTCCAGGAGGAGCTGCTGGAGCCCAGCTCTGCTTCCACTCCGCGCCTCGTCCTTGGCGTCTGCGAGCTACGCGGCGCTTCGGCCCTGACCTGGGAAGACACGGCAATTAACGTTTCCCTGAGCCTGGAGTCAGACAGACTCTGCCCACACTCTGGCTGCCAGCATGAGCAGATTTGCGCTTAGCACGTCCTGCCCTGTGAATCTCCCAGTGTTCTCTGGAGAGTTTCGTAACTGAAACCCTCTTCTGGGGACCTGAAATGGTTTGGGGAGCATCACATTATTTCCTGTCCATGATCTCTCAGGAATCCTTTACTGGGACTAGCAAATACCAAATGCCACGTGCAAATTTTCATTCACCAGCTCAATGAATTTATGTCACTTGAGGCCAGTGCAGTTCCTCAGAATGCGGTGGTGTGCGTGGGGGCGGGGTGCCTGAGCTAAGCGCTTGAGACAGAGAAAACATGAAAAGCGTAAACACAAGACGTCATCAAGCTTCTGTAAGTATTTTGCAAGAAATGATGGAGAGAATTATGACAATCATGGAATCAGTTTGATGACTAACTTAAATGTCCACATAAGTACAACTGCTTGTGAAGATATTGCTCAAACAAAAAATGGCAAAATTAGGTAATGCATTTCATGGGGAGGGGTTAGGAGACAACGACCAGAAGGAGTGGCATCTTAATTTGGGGTGCAAACATGACCTCAGTATGACTGTGACTGTTTGTGGCTGAACAACTCCGTAAATGTGCTGAAGTCGACTGAATCTTACATGCGAAGTTTTAACTTGTGTGGCATGTGGTTTATGAAGTTGTTTTGTTAAAAAAAAAACAAAAAATAAACAAACAAACAAAAACTAAAGGGCCATCCAGATAGATCAGCGGACTAAAGCGCCTGCTTAGGCAGAGAGCAGCAGCTGGGCTTCGATCCCCTGGTTGCAGAGCCGTCCCTGCCCTCGGGACGCGCTGAGAAGGTGATTGCGACTGGGCGTGGTGGCGCAGGCCTGTAATCTCAGTGCTTGGGAGGATGAACACAGGCGGCTCACTGCAGTTCGAGCTCTGTAGTGAGACTCTATA
>NDGM011196381.1:0-27719 GCA_002564305.1 Octomys mimax
AGGATTTATCCTGTAGCCCTGTACCACACTTTGTAGATCCTTTGTCAGTGTCAGCCATGAGGAAGAGTCATGGTCATTGCTTGACCAATTCGCTCTCTGTGAAATCCTGAGAGAATGTTTTCTCTCCAGGTGACTCTCCTTAGGCACACTATACATCATTGATCACATTCCTCTGTGGTTCCATAATCTCCTTGATCAGAAAATTTGCTACCCCCTAATATTAATAGTCAAGACTATAATATATAAATATGATTCAAATGCTCCTTATCATTATTTAATATTTATTCTAACTGATTTCTACTTTCTATCAGAGAGTCACTTCTTTAAGAACACTATTTCTACTTTATTTTGGAAAACTACTGAGAGCATAGAGGTCACGACAGTTTTCTCCAACCTCTCCCAAATGTGAGACAGAAATATTATTTTTAAGAAAGAAATACTGATAATAACAACTGAGGTAACAATAATAATGATAATACAAATGATGTATTGAATTACTATGTATAAAATATGAGAAAATCCACTAGTTAATATTTTATTGTGCTTAAAATTCCAGAGAAAGTAAAATGCAAGAAAATGTTTTAAAAAATGTGTAAATTCTATTTTCAAAACAGCTTAGATACTTTAAAAAAATACTAACAGCCTACAATTTTGGCATCCAACCTCTGACATTTATATTTCACTCTTCCTTTCCTCCTCTTTGGTCAGCCAACAAAATTTGCTGTTGTTTGAAAAAATGTGATCTGATAAGCTTATTTCTGACATGCCTTCGGGAAGAAGAGGACAGAATTACACTGTGGACTTGGCAGTGACAAGCCTGTCCCCTGCTACAGAAGGAAACAAAAGACTGCATGGAAATAACTAAAATAGCTGCATGCTGCTTTGATGTAAACATGAGAATTAAAATCTATCAGAAAGCACCTCCGATTTTGCCCACATAAAAAGTACTAACTTTAAAAAGTGGTATTTTATTGTTCTTCAATTCTATTCTTTTAAAGCAGCTTTTCAAGTAAGAATAAAAGCTTACTAAGGTACAAATAAATTTTGGCAATATGTGTGCTTTTAAAAAAATTTGTCAAATCTAGGTCTTAATTTTAAGCACACATACAAAAACTAATAAAGTGAATTTGTAGCACCAAAAGATCCTAAATATGACAAACAAAAGAAATAAAAATTAGGGAAAAATTTAAAAATGATTTGAAATTCTACAATTTTAGAGTTAATAACTTTGAAAATTCTGACACAATTTCAGCAAGTTTCAAAAAGTCCAGTAGTGCTCCTAAAATTAGCACCCTTACTTCAGAAGTAGTGAAACCATCAGATGATCTGTATGTGATGGCTAATTTGGTAACAAAAGTTGGGCACTGTAGGTAGCTGTGTCGAAAAAATCATATGGCTACAGAGACATCACCCTATGCCATGGAGTAGATCTACATCTCAATAATCAGATATGCATCAATCTCCTTTTATTAACTGTTAACCATGTCTCCAAAGCTATGTTTTTCACTAAACATTGCCAAAGATAAGCACTTTGAGCTTTGCTTTGGAATTCAGCCTCAGCCTTAGAGACTGTTATCTCCATGTGTGGACATCCATGACAATAAGAGCATTTTCCAAATTGTTTCATTCTCAAAAATAAATTATTAAACTACACAGCTCCATCCTGTCCGCACTCATCACTATGAACACAAAATGCCACCATCCAGAGGCTTTTATTTTTTTATCTCTGTCTTGGTTGGTGTTTTCTCAGATTTAGTAGGAAACACCACTTCATCTGAAGTCAGCAACATAAACAGTAGGTGGGTCCTATATTCCCATCCACATGATTCAAGAAACCAAGGCCAGAGAAATAAAGTTCTTTTCCTACAAAAAAAATAGTTTCATAGGAATGATTTGCTCACTCTGCTTGCCCCGTTTCTACTATTTATTTGTTTATTTAATCAGCAATGGGGATTGAACCCAGTGAGCACTAAGCTATATCCACTCTTCCACATTGATAAATTTCAAGACAGTAGTTGACACTGGCTTTCTGCAATTTTCAGTCCTCCTGGCCTAGACTCACATGTATGTACCACCACATGCAGCAAGTTTCTTTTTTCTTTTCTTTCTTTCTTTTTTTTTTTTTTTTTTTTTTTTGAGTCTTTTAAAAGAAAGCCAGAAGGATAACAAGGCATAGGGAAGTAAAAAGAGGAGAGGGGCATTGCTGGTACTGTACAAAGCTTCATCTGCATGGCCATGTATGGAGGCCCTAAACAGAGCAGAAAGTACGGATCATCAAGTTTCAGGTTCCTCATCTCCCAGATGCCTTACCCAGTTTCTTTGAGGTAAGTGCTAACCTATGCTGAATAACAGTTCCTCTTTGCTGTCCTGTGAGGCCAAACAGGTGCTATTTCTTGCTTTTTTTTTTCTTTGTCCATTTTAATTTCTCTTTCTCCTAAACCACAGACATGTAGTTTTCTAAGTAAGGTGCTAGAGAAAGGAAAAGTATAACAGGGAAGAGTGAGGGAAGGAAGGAAGGGAAATATGCACTCGATACTGCTTTGATTACTCTCTCAAGTTCTGTAATGACAGGTCTCATTCTGGTGCAATGTTTTGAAAATATTGTTAAAAGGAATTGGGGACTATCTTTAAGTATGTTTGAAGTGTTAACTAATAAAATGCACATATCAGAAAAGACTAACACTTTGATATTGTAGGTTTCAAGCCTTTCATATTCTAAGGCAACTGTGACCTAGTAAAATATAATTATTTCTTCTGGACACTCTGGAGTTCTTCAGAAAGATATGGTAGTTTCTAACAAGTATACTAAGCATCTGGCCTGACATCACAGAATTCCAGATAGCTGAATGTACTCTCTTTATATTTCATTAACATTGCACAGGCTCATGCTGAGATGTAGTACCAGTGGGTCCTAACATGCATCACTACCTGCTAATAGGAAAAAAAAGGGGGGGGGGGCTAGACTTGAGAAGAGGTGGACAAGGAGATAGCTCAGAAGCAAAGCACCAGCCTGGCAAGCTCAAGGTCCTGAGTTTGATTCCCAGTACCAAAATAAAAAGAATAGACTGGAGAAGGTCTACAAATAGAAAATCTTTCAAAGATGTTTTGGAAATGTTAACAGAAATCTGGGGTTTGCTTGTTTGTATGTATGTTTTCTTTTCTTTTTTCTTTTTCTTTCTTTCTTTCTTTCTTTTTTTTTTAACATAGTTGGTGTAGGGCCTCACTAAGCAGCCCCAGTGCTGGGATTTCAGGCTTGCGTCACCACACCCAGTCTCAGTGGTCCTGCGCAGCGTGCCTGCAGGTGGGAACAGCACAGCATGTGGTGCCAGAAATCAAACCCTGGTACCCTGTGCTTGCCTAAGTAGGCACTTAGTCTGCTGTGCTATCTCGCCAGCCCTAGAAATCTGGATTTTAAAAAAGAAAAGAAAAAGAGTAACTTCAGGCATATAAATTTATGAATTAAGTGTCAGCATGCCAAATCCATCAAAAATGAGCTAATCTCCAATACCCATTCCTTCTCAAACTAACAGTACCATCTTTTGGGACATGCACTTTTCTCTCATTTTCAGCCCTGTGTTTCAGTAGGGTTCACCTTATCTATAGCCTATACAGTGTACATAACGTCACCAGCCTATTTTCCCATCCTCATGTAAAAAGTTCAAGAATGAGCACATGATCAAGTTTAAATAAATGAAAAAAGAGAAGCACATGGCTTCATGCAGGAACTTATTTAGGAGATCTCTCCTTCTCCACTGTGTTATGGGAATATGATACTGGAATTTCTACTGCCTAAGAGAAATGCCCAAACCTACAAGGGTCCACTGTATGCAGCTTAACAAGTTCTGCTGACACTGAACATGGAGGCACAGGAAATTTATATTCTTGCTGATATATTTTAAACCACTGTATTAAGCTTCACCTGAAGCCAAACTATAGCATATATCTGAACTTCCCAGTTACATGAGCACATCAATTCCAACTGTCAATTATTCAATAAGGCTTGGACTTTCAATCACTTGCAACCAAAAGAGTCTAAATTGATCACTGTCCAAGACATTTAAAGTACTGAGATGTTCTTGCTTTCACTTTGAACATTTTATTCTTAACAATAATGGTAAAAGAAAGGAAATTTAAGACTATTTGTAAGACTCAAAATAACTTTAGGGTATTCTAAGATTAAATCACAAAGCGGTGCAGTAGGATTATTTTGTCCTACTAGTTTCCTTTATAGGAGTGGTCAATAAGAAATGCAAATAAAAATAACATTGAGATTCTATCTTATCCCTGAAAGAAAGGTCATCATTAAGAATTAAATAATAAGCTATTTCTGTGAGGCTGGGGGGGTGGTTTCTACATCACTGGGGGGAATGTAGAATTGGATGGGGGGTTTTTGCAGAGTTGGCTGTATCTAGAGTTTGTGACACTAGGATATATTCATGGTGCAATTTGAGGCTCAAGGGCACTAGGATAAAGGGTATGAGTACTACCTGCCCTAAGTAGCCTGAATAAGATATAAAGACTAGAAAGAGCTGTTGTTGTCCCTTGTACTTTGCTACCTTCTGCCTGACATGAACTGTTTCTCCTCTACAATGCCCTTTGCCATGCCACTCTACCTTGGAGCCAGCTGATTATGGATTGAAACCTCTATAAACTGTGAGATAAATAAACCCTGCCCCTTTAACTTTGGGTGTTGGGTATTTTGTCTCAGCAACGAGGAGAAAATAACTAAGACATCTATCATCCCAAAGGGCGAAAGACACAATATCACAATGATCCAAGCAAACTCATGTTTATAACAGCACAATTTATAATAGCTAAATCCTTGAAGAAGCCTTGTGCCCATCAACAGAGAATGAGTAAAGAAAATGTGGTATTTATACACAGTGGAATGCTGCTCTGCCATAAAGAAAGATAAACTTGAAGCATTTGTAGCAAAATGGATACATGCTTGAGATCATAATGTTAAGTGAAATCAGTCAGACACACAAGTTTAAATAGCATGTGGTTTCTCTTTTATGAGAGGTCCAAATTATAAATACAAAGTAAAATAAAAGATAGGTTAAAAAAAAAAAGACAGGGGGTTGGGAGACAGATCTTTCTCAAATAGGGAGGGGGTCAAGAGATGGAGATGAAAGAGAGGGCAGGAAAAATGAAAAAGGAATTCAGACACGTTATATACATGTATCAAATCCACAAAAAATGTAAACAATATGTACTGCAAACATGTACTAATAAAAAAGGTAATTAAGGGGCTTAAGTATACACAGTGTAGAGAGACCTGAATTCAATTGTTCTATGAAATAATTACAAATTATAGTTACTCTTAGATGGAAATTAGTCATGAAAAGAGACTATAGGAGAGAGTTATGGTTTGTGTGTTTAATTTTTTGCCAGGTATCCAAGTAAATACCAGAGCATACAAACCCAGTCTTCCTTTTCTCCACTAGGTTACATCTCACACCTTCTCACAAAACCAGAAAATACAAAATACTTTGACAGACAAATTCAACAATCTTAGATTTTTAAAACTGGGATATTATTGGAATCCATTTCAAAATCAGTCATTTTCAATTTGAAATGCATTTTCCTGATATAATGTCAGACTCACAGGCTACTCTACAAAATACATACAATGCAAAATAACAAAAGGTATTTAACTTTTCAACCTGAATGGTCTACCAGAACTCAACTAAGAGTTTTAAGTCCTGGGAACATGAGATCATGAGATGTATGAGGACAAGAGGAAAATGATCAATTAAAGTTTTTCTATTTTTCTACCCACTGATATATCCTAGGTCCTGAACTACTTCAAAGAGAAATTTGAGAAGAAATTTATAATTTGAACCTCTCATAAAAGAGAAACCACATGCTATTCAAACTTGTGTCTGACTTATTTCACCTAACATTATGATCTCAAGCATGTATCCATTTTCCTACAAATGCTTCAAGTTTATCTTTCTTCCCAAATCTTGTTTGGTGCACTCTTCTCTCACTTCTTAATGTCCTCTATTTCCAGATGTTCAGATGCCCTTATCTTAACAATGGCAGCTACCATTTTATTGAGCACATGCTATGAGTCAGACACTGAGCTAAGAAACTCAAAGATTCTAAGTATTTTCTTACAGTCATGTGGCAAAGATAAGATGGGGCCTACCCTCTGAAACCCATGTTCTTAAACTTCATGCTGCACTGGTTGCTGAGCTGTGAGAATCCAGTGCCCTCCTATCATGGCCTGCAAATCTTCAAGCAGAAAATTTGCAGCTTTTCTTTCCCTTAAACCAGGACAGCCATCCCTTTGCAGTTAATCACCTTCAAGAAACATAGCATAAACCAATCTAAAGTCACTCAAGTTACTCTCATCATTTCAAGAGGCAGAATATACTATTTAATAATTGATACAATTATAAATTCACTTCCAACTGTTGGAATTTCAGTGCCTCTAATATAGATTACATTTTTCCCAATTTCTTGCCTTTACCTTTTAATCCTTGCCTTAGAAGAAAGAAAAAAAGAACAATACACAATTGGCATTCAATAAATTATTGCTGCCTGTATTTCCCAAGTAATGAAACCAAAGCTTGCAGAGGTAATATGAGGTCATGTAACTAATGGCAGCCTAGGGAACAAAATCCTTATGGCTCCGGCCAGTAGACTTTCTTTTAGATACTTATACCCCAAATTTTCCATTTACCTTTATCTTTCTGTTGACAGCTTGCTTGAATGGTGACAAACCAGTTAAATATGGATATAAACCCACAGGGATTTGGTCAAGCAAAGCTTTCTCTTATGTAGAATTAACTCATATCTTAAAATGGCTTCTAGAAACAATTGTTTCATAAAAATTTAATCTATCTATTTGCTTTGCAGTAACAGAAAAGAACCCATCCTTTCTTAAGGGATTATCTGTTACTTCTACCTCCATTTTTTCAAATTGTCAGCAGCTGCAGATCAGTTTAATTAGTACTACTTAAAGGTTCTAAGAAACTGGGTTTTAATAGACATTAGGATTCTAAAACTGCTGGATTTTCTGGCTATCTCCCCAAGAAGCCTACAAAAGTATGATCAGAAGACAATTGGGGTCAGCACATCTCTTATCAAGGATTCACCTTCTGATTCGACATTACCAATTCTTGGAAGGGAACTCAGGGCAAAGAGCTATATAATATAAAGAAACTAAATGAAATGACTGAAGAAACTATAATCAAATACTCCTATGAAGGACAATTAGCTGGCCTCCTTCAGAAAAAAACATTAAAAGAAACTTTATAAAGAAGAAAAGATAAAGCCGTGAACCTCTAAGAAAAAAGCAAATGAAGATATTAAAGGAAATTGCTCTCCAGGTAAATATACAAGCAAAATTCTTCCCAGCAACATTAAAGTAAAATGCACTTATTTAGTAGAAAACATAGAGGCCCAAACCAATTGTTGACCAAATAGCAGAAACCAATCTTAAAACTATAATTGAAGGTAAAAATATGTAACTGTGATAATTAGGGATAGAAATTTATAGTCTGCACAACTTGCAATCTTTCCATTTTTATTTATATATATAAGTTAACATAAAATTATTTTAAACCAGGGTTTTAATTCAGGGGCAAAACTACTCCTGAAAGATAATTCTTACGATTTTTATATCTAAACCCATGTTCAGTGCAATGAAAACATAACACAAAGTAAGATATTCTACTTAATCTTTAAAACTTTCTATGGGAGGGTCCTTAAACATAAATGACCTAATATGTGCTAAGTTCTAAAGAAGACAAAAAAAAATTGTATATACTTTTATCTTGTAAAACATATATATGAATAATCACTCTTTAAGAACAGACTGTATACTTCCATATTTTGCAAGCTTGCCATTCATATTCCATTTCTCCTAAATAAATCAGTTTTTTAAATTTTTCCATTTATGTGTCAAGTAAGTATTTACAGTTGCAGTCACGGGGCCTTCCTCTTCCACAATGGTAACATGGTTGTAATTATAGTCAGTAACAAATAGATTTTGGTTAATTTCTTTTCAATACAGACAGCATAGAAGCAAAAAGAAATGCTTTTCTATTGTAACCTTATAAATAGCCTTCCGGCATGTTTATATATTTTCTAAGTGAGCTACCACTGCCTTGTAGTAGTGAACTTTATAAAAACGTTGAGATTCCAAAGAGCTGCCTACAGATCAAATAGCATCCTCGCTTCGGCAGGCTGAGCGCCTCATTTTGGCTGCTCTCGCCCCCTCTAGCGTTTGCAAGCTCCTCTTTCTGATTATCCAGTTACCTCACTGAACAGGAGCTGGGCTAAGTCCTGCCCATCTATGACATCACCCGCTCTTCAACCACTGCGAGGTGAAGCTTTAAACTTCAGGCTTGGAGGTGGGCTGCGCGCAGTAAAGTGGAATGCTCTCCTCGCTCACTCCTCAGCACGGGAGCGATCCGAAGCTGTACAAGCTCAGGCTGCAGCTGCTGTTGGCTTTGTGTGGACTAGACGCAGCGCTCGGGAAACGGGGGAGGGTTATTACTCCAATCCACAGTCAATGGAATTACAGCGGTAACAGCAGTGTGTATAGGATTGTTTTCTTCGTCTTACTGGTAAGTGTTTTCCGTGATTTTTCTTATGATTGTCCCAGAAAGTTTGTTTGGTTTTATTCCTTAGCAAGAGACCACTAGGTGCCATGCGGAATCAAATAGGGACGCTTGCTCTGTCACCAGAATTAGCAATATATGTGCGTGCAAGCCGGCAGGGAAATTCTGATGAGATAGTAAAATGCAAGAAGTTTCTAAGACCTTTCATTTTTGAAAAATGATAAGTAGCTATTTTTTTAATCTAAAGTACTTGCTATTGGGGGGAAGCCCTATAGAAAACAACATAGAAAGTTAAACATTAAATATGAGAGAACACAAGGCAGGTTTTTCACAGATAACAAAGCAAAAGGTCTTGTTAACTTGGTGTGTACAGTATGTGTGGTATGATCACCAATTGTTTTTACAACTGTGAAAGAAAATCAATAATCTCTCAGCCCATGAGTACTCAGTACATGAAAAGCATACATCTTGCTAACAGCTAGCCGAGCTACTCTTGGAGACTTATGTGCTTCGGTAAAGGATTAACAGCTACACCTACATCTTAAAGCTTGCAGTGCTGTCCTACCATTGCTCCCTCAAGCATTTCAGGGTTGTGAATCTAAACTAGTAAATTCAACTCGGAGGAGGAAGGGGAGAGACTCTCTTCCAAACCATATTCCCCCTCTAATAGAATGCCAAAATGCATTGCTCAGACAAGTGCACTATGTGACCAGCATAGTAACTGGCTAAGTCTACTCAGAAAAGCTAACAAAGCTCACCCTGGAAGCTATGCTTGATGTATGCAATGAGTTCAGGATGGAAAGGATTGGGGATAGTGGGGGGACACACTAAAGCCCTGATCAAAGTGGGGTATGCAGAGGGTCCATTCGCTTGTAACTCTGAATGGGAAAAAAATCTCATATTGGAACAAATGCATTTATATTACAAAGCTTTCAAAAAGTAGTGAAGTGCATTTTCTCAATTTTGGGGATTTTTTTTTTAATGCATTAGGTCTGAAACAAAATGGTTGCATAGAGGTAAAGAGTGCAACAGGCCCATATTTTTTCAAGGGAAGGAGTGTTAGTTTATATTTATTTAGAATGAAAAAGAAAAAAAATTGATTTTTTTAAGTTATAGAACCAAATTTCCTGCTGGTTATAATAATTAATTATTTAAAATTTTCTCAATAAACCTATCTGCTTTAAAATGCACACATTTTATTTTATTAGCATGAAAAATGAATAAGGCCACGGGAAAAGTGCTTCAGCTATAGTAATGCTTTTAATTTATCCCAAACTGTATAAGAATATCCTAACTGGAATAAACATAAAGAACAAATTTATCTGTTACCATGTAGAGTCACTTATGCCTGACTCAAAGTGACAGATGACTGATACTCATCTCTTTTATAAAATGGGTAAAGAAATTAATCTCTAAAAAGTACCAAAAATATCATTTGTACTATAATCTACTATCATTTGTACTATAAATATTAATAATATTAGGTGATTATGCTGCTTAGTTTGAAATGTATGTGTATATGGACATACACACATATACACGCACATGTATACACACACACACACACGCCATCCATCCATCACTTCTTTGCCTAATTAAAAAAAAGTTACAAAAATGTGTTTGCACCACCTGAAGAAAGAAAATTAGTTTAATCTTCCTAAATAAGCCACTGCCAAAATACAGATCCAATGACCAGCAAATATGTTAGTGAATGGATAAACATAATGAATTCATTAATACTGTTTTCCAGTAGTACCATCTTATCAGTTATTAATTGGGCTTTTCATTTCTCTCTACATACTTCCCTTTTAAAATCAATTATGGCTAGGTTCAAAATGCCCAATTAAATACTTCCTAAGCATAATGTTTGTGAAATACATAATTAGACAGCAAATAAAGTTTTTACAAAAATGAAAAACGATAAGAAAACTTGTCATAACTAAATGTGGCAGCAAAATAGAAGGTATGTTTCTTTTGCTTTCAAGTGTTAATTAAGGAGCCTCCAATTCTATCAAAACTTTTTCAGAGCTAAATGAACCGGTGTGAAATAAATTTGGTTTAAATCTTGTGGCTGTCAGACTTTGTTAGCAAGCTATTAATTATCTTTAGCCTAGTTTCTTCTCTAGACTCTATATTGCCCAATCAAATAGAAACTCCAATTATGCTCAGCATCTTCTGCCTAGGGACATAAGACCCTAATGAACAGAGTCTCTCTGATAAAAAAAATACAATTATCAGCTTTAGACATAGAAGTGCAATGCAGAGAGATTTTTCTGTGTGTGTGGGTTTTTTGTTTTTTTTTTTTGCCACATACCTTGGCATTCTCCTCTTTCTGGATAATTTTGAACAATTTTAAGTCCTACAAAAATCAGTAGCAAAGAATTTGACTTGTTTTAATATTGTATGAATGTTTACTCTTTCTTGTTTCTTAGTTTTAATAACCAGTGTTTATACAAAATTAAATTAAATCTGATCGTTTTAAAAGTGTTTTGTTTATAGTTGCCATTTCATTCAATTCCGAACTTTCCTCCCCCTTCTTAAAGGTGGGTGGGCTACACAACAAAGAATGTGATAAATGGCAAGAGCCAGAACTAATGTAAAAATTTTGAATAAAACCTTTCATATATTCTTATTTGTACCAGTTCATTTAAAATGCATTGTATTTTTTTTTTTTTTTTTTACATCATATGAAGAGCACCACAAGTGAAATCAAGCAGGGAAATAAAACTGAGTAAATTTTTCAAAGGCTGCAATTTCTCCCTTTTCCCTTTCCCCCTTTTCCCACCCCCACCTTTTGCCCCAGAGGCCTTCACTGTTCTTCTCAACGGGAGGCTTTGTTGTAATTAAACCAGAGAAAAACTGGCCAGCAGCAGCCAACATCTGACTTGCGGCTTCCGAAAGCTGCGTTCTGGTAGAGTGTACCACCCCCCAGCGGGCAAAAACTCTACAGTAAATCTCTCAGCAATATTCATCCTCAGCACAGCATTTTCTCTTTAGAGCATAAAAAGGAATGTTTCTCAGCTTCTCCTAGCATTCTACCATTTCAAAAAATTAACTACAACAACAAAATCCACGAACCAATTTTCAACAAAGAGCTGATTTAGGGAATCTCTTCTGAAAAAGCCTCCTTCTTTTTAAAAACCAAAATAAGAAAGTGTATTTCAGAAATCATTTTTCAGTTTCAAAATACAGATCAACATCTCTAAATTTGGTGAAGTGTAACACCAAATGACAGATTTGAAGGCCAACTTATATTGTAAAGAATGGTAGGTTTTAGAAATTTGTTTTAGCTATTTACCAAGAGCTATAAAAAATATACAAATTAATAAAGATTTTTGGGAGAAAGGAATTAAATACAATTTAACCAATAGGCAAAGTTTCATTTGTTTTGCATATGTATCAGCCATTTCCTACTCCTAAGGCAAGTGTTGGGACTGTACGCAAAGCTCTCTCCAGGTATTAGTCTGTTTAAATCAGGGAGAGAGAGATTGCTCTCACTTGATAAGACAATGACAGCTTTTGTTCTTGATTCCTCCACTTACATATGCACAAGTTACTGTGGTAACTTCGAAGAGAAAACCCACAGACCACATTTGGTTAAACACCATTTTTAAAGTGTGCCACCAGATTGTGGATTGATCAGTTTATGTGTTGTTGATTTTCTTCCACTTCATCTGGTCTAAATCAATAATGCCCTGCTTGGACATGAAAATACAAGGTGTGTGCTTTGTTGTTTTTAGATGGTTTCACCAACCAGTACAGTTTTTACCACAGAGTTGGCTCAATATTTGTGGAGCCAGTGTCTCAAAATTTAAATATTAGAAATTTAAAGCCACACATTAGAAATTGTTGAAAATATCAGAAATTCTAATCATACACAGAAGAATTTCAGGTTTATAAAGGGAACATGTTTGTGGTTTACAAAAGGAAGCACATTTTAAATTATAGTTGTTCAAAAGTCAGCACAAACCTAAAGTATGCCCCTTACCCAAATCTCTCTAATATTTAGGTTCACCTTCCTCTAAATTAATCTGTCTCATTCTTTCTGATAGGTCTCTAACTCTTTTGTTCTGGCTTTAATGTTTAAGAAAGAGAGCAATAAGAATGATGAAAAGTAACATCCCAGTTTACCTTTCTGTTTTAAGGATGCTTGATATAACTTTACAAGCCAAAATAAATGAAGCAGAATTAGATTCATTTATGAAAAACTCATTGAAGAAACAACCAGTAACATGAAAGAAGGGGAGAAAGTAAAAATCCTTTGAAAGTAAAAATCCCCTACATTCCATAAATAAAACAAAACCTTCTTCAGGCTAGAAAATAGTCTGGATAAGGCCAAATATAAAGAGGTACACTTGCATCTCTGCCTCTCAGCAAACCCTTCAGCCTTCATGACTCTCAAGAGGAGAGTTAGAGGTCCTTCTGCTTGCCTGGCATTAAACAAAAGAATTGGAACTTTCCTGAAATCTGATGATCGTGGAAAATTTAACTACCAGACAGGCTGCTTAGAAAGCATTTTGCTGTCACTATCAACTAACCTGATGCACTCCAGTTTTTCAGTTTAGCCATATGTGTCATTTATTTGTAATACCAATTCTTGTTGCAAAGATTTATTCATTTTGTTGAACTATACAGCAGCAATGTGAGTCCTCATTAATTACTACTACTCTACATCATTATGATTGTATAAATTCCAATTTACCTAGAAGTATTCACAAATTTGAAAAAATTTTATGTGTTTTCCTCAACCTCAAGATTTTACTCAATAATTCACTTGGATGAAGTTTATACTATCCTATGTTCAGATGCAATATTTTTCTATATTTTCTAGCATTAAGAAACTATTCTCTGAGACAGATCAGTAAAAAAGAACCTAAAATCTTACATACTTACCAAAATAAGTACTGATCAGACCAGTCAAAATAAAATAAATTTAAATAAAAAGTAATAAAATAAAGGACTTAGCTCCCACACCTAGCACTCCCAGCATAAAACCTCATCTTTATATAACCTGTATTCTCAAAATGAAAAATAACTTCTCATTCTCACCTCCAAAGCATTGTACCAGTACAAAAGGAATCACATAAACATGTAGATTGCCTCAGTCTTTGCTTTTATTTAAATACTAATTATATTGAGATTCAACTTTCCAATTTTGATTAGATGTCCTAAAAGATCTCAAAATAATAGCATCTTTAAGTGTTTCCTATAAAAACATACTTTTCAGACTTCATGATTACACTATAAATGCAAAAATAAATCCTCAACAACTTTTATTTTAAAAACAAATTGAATAGAAGGATACATATGAAAAAGTTTATTCACTAATGAGGCCACTATGTGTTTCTTCCTTTTGCTACAGTTTTAGGTGTTATATACTTAAGCAATGAATCCCTAAAAATAAATTTTAAACATTCCATTAAGGAACCAGGATTCGATTTGTTTCCCCCCTCAGATTTCCCCATTAACAATATTTTTCTAAATGATCGATTGCTTTTTGTTCAGAAGTAATGGCCCCTTTCAAGCCTATACAGACAGAAAAGCTCTGAAGTCAATGTTGTGGAAACCTGGCCACTGTGTCCAGGCCAGTGGAGGTTGTTTATTTTTTCATCATGTATATTTAACTACAATGTCTCTATGTATGTGAATATATAAGTACAGCCCAGAAAGGAGGGAGCAGGAGGCTAGATTGCTTATTTTTGATGGAGAACTCTTTATTACCTTTAACATAGCCAAGACAAGCCAAAAACCTTTTAACACTATAATTTTGAATACAAAAGAGAAGAAAAAAAAATAAATTGCAGTCAAACATAAATTGGACTGTTTTGATCTGAAGGAAAGAAGTAGAGGAAAGCGAGAGAAGCTGTATATAGAGTGTTCATTCCTAAAGGAATTTTCTCTTTTATTAATAATTATGTTTTTGCTTTTGTTTTAATACAATTTTGGGAGAAGAGAATGATGTTTTCCAAGACCTTAATGAGATTTACGGTTTGCTGTTAATCCCACATTATTGCACTATTGTATGAATGGCAAATGTGAGTTTGCATATCAAACAACAGTGGAAGGAGTTTCACAACTGTAAAGCAGGTACAATAAACAAAGTAATATTTCCTTTCACACCAATATAGAGGGTGTTTTTTTCCTTTATCTGCATTTAAAAAATGTGAAAAAGAAGTACACATGTTTTAGCCTGACTTGAAAAAATATATGCAGTTACAAGATTTTTTTTTAAAGGCAACTTCTTATCACTTTGATCATCAATTGGACACACACTGCCCTGATTCTGAACAATCAATGGCTCTTGCATCTCGATTAGTAGATTTATCATCTTAACTTTAAAGTGTGTCTTGTATTTCCAGTTGTCCTAGAATACAAGAAATGTATTTTACTGATACGTTTAAACAGGTTTTTACTTGCTGTTTTTACAATAGTTTTCATTAATATCTAAAACTATTTCACTAAATTGTTTTCTAAACTTAATTACATTGCTTTATGTGTTGAATAATTTTCACATTTAGAAAATAGTAACAGTAAAAAAATTTTAGAAGTAAGTTTGTGACTCTAATTTCTACAGCTTAATATTCCATTTTCACACTTAGAAAGCAATCATTTGCACAAAAATATACTTCTGAAATTCAACAATGAGTAAGCTCTCATATTAAACAATATAGTATTTAAATTTTCCTCTGTGGACACTGCAATATTAACCTGAGACTGCTTTTTCTACTTAACTGCTAGTTTGGTTCATGTTATATAAATACAATAGCTTATATGTATTTTTTTTCAAGTTTCCTTGTACAAATATAATCTATGATGGCATTAGTATCTACTGGCAAATCAAAAGAAATGGAATTTTCAAAGAGAACCAAGAGCACAAATTGTGGCCTTGTTTAACATACACTTTCAGTAGAGTGCTTGAATCCCAGAACAGATGCTGTCCTTGTTGGATGCTAGGCAATAACTGGCAGAGAAGCAAATTGCTACTTTAATCTTTAATCTCAGGGTCAATATTCCTGTGCTACTCAAGTATTCCCTATATGTAGACCTCAGTGGATTACACTGCATAAACGATGCTGATATCACCTGCCCCTATAACCTCTAAAAGTCTCCATGCATCTTAGATCATCATTACAATCACTGGAAAGTACACAGTAGAAATTGGCATGATTGTATCAGACAGAAAATCCCAGTCAGGTTTTGATATGCCTTCTACATGGTCATTATAAGGAGCAAAATAATACCAATTTCTAGTGCAAAATACAGATTTTTTTCAAGTGAATGTGCTAAAAGAAATTTAGAATAGTATTACCCTAGCTAAAATCCTAGCTGTAACTTGAATTTCTGTGCCTCTTTTTGTCAAGAACATTTGAGTGCCTTAAGTTTCAAGATCACCAACTAGTCCTCAGAAACAACCCTGAAGAGGAAGGTGATAATGTCTACCATTTAGGACAATATTTGGGAAAACTGAGACATACACGAAGAACCAAACAAGGAAAAGGGAAAAACCAAAAGAAAAGCACTTAAGCAAAAATTTTCAACTCTTTAAATTGTAGATTATGTGATGTGGAAAAGCCATGTTCAAAAATATCAAAAAAATTACTATGATATTTCTCTGAAGAGCCTCTGCTAAGTATTTGTTCATATCTTTAGTGTGTATTTGTTTTCTTTTATATTTTATCATTCTATGCCCAAGATTTTTTAAAGTGAACTTCTGAATGCCATTGAAGGGGCTTACTGACTGTTGGATGATGCTTTGCTTAGGTACTGAATTTGACATGATGCTAAGAATGAGTTAACAGTAGAAATTATCTGTTCGATGACAATCTCATCGTCAGCTCCTGCTTTATTTAAATAGTAAAATGGGAAGCATAAAAATCAAAGAGTCATCCTACTCCTTTCCATCAGCTATTATGATGAAAGATGCATTGCTTAAAAAAAAAGAATTGAAATTAAATGTTAGGAAAGTTCAACAATATGATAAAGTTCATTATTAATAGTTCATTAAAACTTACTTTCACAGGAGATGCTCAGGCCCAGTGAGTTTTAAGGAAGAAAATATAAAGGAAATTTAGAATGCTTCCTTTTCTTTCCATGAAGACCATTTGAATTGTGCCCTTTACCTCTTAAAAGAGAACACCTGTTCTTGTATAAAGTGACTGCACCAGAAATTCTGAGAAAGCTGCAAGAAGCAAAAGCTGGAAATAACTGTTTCACAGCAGGTAATCATACCTCAGGATGTAGCTACTGTACAAAGTTTATACTTGGATAATCCTGGATGGGAATAAAGGTAGGGGGTAACTGCCTGAAAACCCTATTACTATATAGGCCTTAGCATCATGAATGGCTTTCTTCATGAGGATCTGAAGTTACTATCTCTGACCACATTGCACAGAAGAGCCAGTAAGAATTTCAAAGAGGGCCATTTCCACTAAGGGAATTAAGCTACACAAAAGGAACCTTCACACAGAAACTATCAGAAAAGGAAAAAAAAAAAAATAGGAAGCCATGTGTCCTACATAGTAACAGGAAGCTGAATTGTTGCTGACCCCCACTTTAATGAGCTTACCCGCCATGCTGAACCACAGCTGGAATGTTCATTGACAGCAGCAAGCCTGATCTGGAGGTGTGTGCGGCATAGGATTACTTGAATAAACAGTGAAGAACATTTCCAAGGACTAAACAAGAGTGTGTAAGTCTCAGCCCCTCACCAGGAAAGTAATATATGTGCATTGGACTCTCACCCAAGCAAAATTTACTCACATCGTTCATAAAGGTAGGAAAAATATTAAAGTATTTTATTTTTATGCCTAAAATTATAAAGGTTTTTACTTATTTTAGGCATACCTAAAATTTCAGAAGAGAGTATATTACACAGTAGATCCATATAAATCTGTAATTCTTCAGCCTATAGGAAAAGTTGAATCATGTTTGAGGTTAGAATTTGAAGGAAAATAAATGTGCTGTAAAAACATGTTGTAAGATACAAAATAACAGAAAAATGTGGCTAGTCATTAAGCTATACAATATAAGACAGACACAACAAAATGGGGACAGAAGAAACAAATAGCTCGACATGAAATGGAATTTTCCACTTAGATTAGCTGTATAATTCTTTTTATTTTTATTTTCTTGACAAAATACCTTTTAATCATTTAATATTAATAATAAGAAAAAATGAAATTAAGTATAGAATTGGCTCTATTGACATTGAGGATCTCAAGATGCATGTAACTATTTTTGCACAGTAAAAAAGCAAAATTTGTATTACATATTTCTATACCTGTATAGTTTTTCACCTAATAAAAATAGATGGAAATACTTTTAAGAATTATAAAATTAGCATATTTAAATATAACAAATGATATTCCTATATATCAATTGCTACAGCTACTATAAAAAATAGAAATTTGACTAGCTTGATTTTGTACTAGCTGTAAAATTGAGGAGAAATACAAATACAATACTTTAGATTATTTAATAAAACATATTTAAAATTTGAAAAATCAAATGCATTTAGAACATGATACATTTAACTTACAGACCAAAAACATTTAAAGTCAAAATACTAAGTGATTGTTTTCACTGTTACCTAGCAAAAAACCAACTGTGCCCTGTTCAAAAAATTCAAATATTAAAAATTATTATAGATTTTCAGTTTGCACAGGTATTTCAAAGACTCTTTTCAGGATGCTGTCTGATTGTTTTGTTTTTTCTGACCCACTTTAGGGCTCATTAGTAACTGACACTACCTTGTACGAAGACCTCAACACTGCTGACCATGACCAGCCCAGTCTGGAGCCTCTTCCTCATTGGGACTAAAATTGGGCTGTTCCTCCAAGTGACATCTCTATCAGTCATGGCTAAGTCCTGTCCATCTGTGTGTCGCTGTGATGCAGGTTTCATTTACTGTAATGATCGCTCCCTGACATCCATCCCAACAGGAATACCGGAGGATGCTACAACTCTCTACCTTCAGAACAACCAAATAAATAATGCTGGGATTCCTTCAGATTTGAAAAACTTGCTGAAAGTAGAAAGAATATATCTATATCACAATAGTTTAGATGAATTTCCTACCAATCTCCCAAAGTATGTAAAAGAGTTACACTTGCAAGAAAATAACATAAGAACTATCACTTATGATTCACTTTCAAAGATTCCGTACCTGGAAGAATTACATTTAGATGATAACTCTGTCTCTGCTGTTAGCATTGAAGAAGGAGCATTTCGAGACAGCAACTATCTCCGACTACTTTTCCTGTCCCGTAACCACCTTAGCACAATTCCCTGGGGTCTGCCCAGGACTATAGAGGAACTACGTTTGGATGATAACCGCATATCCACTATTTCATCACCATCTCTTCAAGGTCTCACTAGTCTAAAACGCCTGGTTTTAGATGGAAACCTGTTGAACAACCATGGATTAGGTGACAAAGTTTTCTTCAATCTTGTTAACCTAACAGAACTATCACTGATAAGGAATTCCTTGACTGCTGCACCAGTAAATCTTCCTGGCACAAACCTGAGGAAGCTTTACCTTCAAGATAACCACATCAACCGGGTGCCCCCAAATGCTTTTTCTTATCTAAGGCAGCTGTATCGACTTGATATGTCTAATAATAACCTAAGTAATTTACCTCAGGGTATCTTTGATGATTTGGACAATATAACCCAACTGATTCTTCGCAACAATCCCTGGTATTGTGGGTGCAAGATGAAATGGGTACGTGACTGGTTACAATCACTACCTGTGAAGGTCAATGTGCGGGGGCTTATGTGCCAAGCCCCAGAGAAAGTTCGTGGGATGGCTATCAAGGACCTCAATGCAGAACTTTTTGATTGTAAAGATAGTGGGATTGTAAGCACCATTCAGATAACCACTGCAATACCCAATACACAGTATCCTGCTCAAGGACAGTGGCCAGCTCCAGTGACAAAACAGCCAGATATTAAGAACCCTAAGCTCACTAAGGATCAGCGAACTACAGGGACCCCTTCAAGAAAAACAATTATAATTACTGTGAAGTCTGTCAGCTCTGACACAATACATATCTCTTGGAAACTTGCTCTACCTATGACTGCTTTAAGGCTCAGCTGGTTTAAAGTGGGCCATAGCGCTACATTTGGATCTATAACAGAAACAATTGTAACAGGGGACCGCAATGATTACTTGGTTACAGCCCTGGAGCCTGATTCACCCTATAAAGTATGCATGGTTCCCATGGAAACCAGCAACCTCTATCTATTTGATGAAACTCCTGTTTGTATTGAGACCGAAACTGTACCTCTTCGAATGTACAACCCTACAACCACTCTCAATCGAGAGCAAGAGAAAGAACCTTACAAAACCCCTAATTTACCTTTGGCTGCCATCATTGGTGGGGCAGTGGCCCTGGTAACCATTGCCCTTCTCGCTTTGGTGTGTTGGTATGTTCATAGGAATGGATCCCTATTCTCTAGGAACTGTGCATATAGCAAAGGGAGGAGAAGAAAGGATGACTATGCAGAAGCTGGCACTAAGAAGGACAACTCTATCCTGGAAATCAGGGAGACCTCTTTTCAGATGTTACCAATAAGCAATGAACCCATCTCCAAGGAGGAATTTGTAATACATACCATATTTCCTCCTAATGGAATGAATCTGTATAAGAACAATCACAGTGAAAGCAGTAGTAACCGAAGCTACAGAGACAGTGGTATTCCAGACTCAGATCACTCACACTCATGATGCTGGACGACCCACAGCAGACTGTTTCAGGTTTTTTAAACCTAAGAGAGGTGATGGTAGGAACCCTGTTCTACTGCAAAACACTGGAAAAGAGACTGAAAGAAAAGCAATGTACTGTACATTTGCCATATAATTTATATTTAAGAACTTTTTATTAAAAGTTTCAAATTTCAGGTGACTGCTGCGATTGATGTAGTGGAGATGCCTGAACACAATTCTATATTTTAGTATTTTTTAGTAATTTGTACTGTATTTTCCTTGCAAATATTGAAGTTATAAATCATTTACTTTGTGTTCTACTGAGTAAGATGACTTGTTGACTGTGAAAGTGAATTTTCTTGCTGTGTTGAACAATCAGGACTGCATTCACATGAGATCCTTGTAGTATAAGCACAGGCCATTTTTCACTTTGGTATTAATAAAATGTAAAAAGAAAAACTGGCTGATGAAAAATCAAATTTCAAAAAAGTAGTTATGAAATAATGTTCTGATTATTAAATTTGTATTAGTCCAATGATATTCAATAAATCAAAATATGTGAAGTAATGGGCAATATCAAACTTGCTGCATATCTCCGTTTTTGCTCTAGGCAAATTAGGTATCTTTAAGAAAGTCAAGCATATCTTCTAAACTGAATACATCAGCTGGCATAAAGGGAGTGTGAAGGCTATTGTTTAAGACATTGTCCACAACGCTTTAAGAACAAAAGACTTCACAAAGACAATACTATAACCTAAATGTGCTTCTGAGTTGGGGGGAAAGGTGCACCTAGAAAAACATGATATTTTAGACTTGTATGGTGATATGAACACAAATACTAGAATTGCATTTTGGTTTTGCCTATACCATCTTGAGTTTTGAAAAGTGAATTCTAAACATGAAACTGTTAGTGTTTTTGATGTTTTTGTCATAAAGGATGTCAAAGACAAATGTTAAACATTTAAATAAGACAGTGTATGATTCCCCTCAACAATCCAGAGAAAGTAGTACTTTAAACAAGTGAGAAATTAAAAGAAAAACAAACACTAGAAGTCAAATTTAGATCTGGTTTATGGGAAATGTTTGAACACTGTACATAAATAATTCAATTTACTTTCATAATAATCAAGTATACTGCCCATTACTGTCACAGTTTTCCGGATATTACATAATGAACCTGTAATGTAACATTTCTTTCTAGCTTCTTACTGAATTGTGAGCTATTACTTGTTTAAAACCATATCACCTTTTGTTGCCATGATTTTTTTTCAACAGAAAACCAAAGTGCATTGTTCGCCCTTTGGCCAGTCTTGTATGTGCCTTGATCCAACGCTACATGTATTCAGCTTTTAAAATTCGACAAATTTTTCATACTTCCTTAATATGAAAAATTATGGTCTTATTGCTGAATAAAATTTAAGAAAAAAGTACAGAATGACGTGCTTGCTTTCGGGATTATGTTACTATCACTAAAGTAGCAAACTGCCCAGCACATTACTCCTAAGCACCCCATGTATTTTTCTAGACGTAAAATAAAAATTGACTACAAATAAAAAAAATTGCAATATCTTGAGGTTGTGTGTCATTTTGGTTCAAAGAGTTCACTGTTCCATGCGTAATTCATTTTTTCTTTTAAGTGTCAGGAATGGTTTCAAGTGGAAAACACACACACTGCTGCCACCATCCTCAGTGCTACCTTGCAAAGGTGATCTTTGAAAAACTAATTTGTTTTTAAGTAGCTTTTGTGGCAGAGTTGGCACCAAAGGACTTGAGCTCTCTCTATGCCATTTTATAGGGTTATACCTAAAAGCAAACAAATTACCTTTCTTGCCTCAATGTCATATATGTAAAATAGAACTATTAATGCCACCCACTTCACACGGTTCTTGTGACGAACATAAATGAGACGATGTGCATGAAAACTACAATATTCTGTAATATATGTTACTCCTATTCAAGAAAAGTTCACCATGCATTCCTAGAGTTTTGATAGACGTTGCTGCTTCTACTATTGTCTGACACAGAGATCTCCAAGAAACTATGAAATCTTATTCATTATTCATTTGCCATCTTTAAAATGTTTCTAACAACTTCTCTTTTAACTTCCTGTTATACAAGATGGCTGTTTTCTAGGAATAACTTAACAAACTCAGATGTGATTGACATTAAGTATAGAGAACATTCTTAAAAGAAAGTTTGACTTTGCTTCTAGAGATTTTGAATAAATCAGCTATAATTCTGACAGGGAAAGGGCTGGGTGGTTTCATAAAGTCCATATAAATCTGGCTTGTAAAAAGGCAAAAAAAAAAAAACCCAGGAGATTATATTGACTTTTCCAATTAGGGTAACCTGCATGTGTGCAGAAAAAATATGTAGCTTTTATATGCAGCTTTTTATTATTTCACCTGTAGTAAATCAGAAATAGTTCACACTAGCAAACCCACAGAGTATCAAGAGGTTAAAAGCTTATTTTTTAACCTAGTCTTGCTATGAAATCTCAATGCTGAGGCAGGTAACTAGCTGTATAAGTACAGACAGATATACAACAGATATAGAGACAGAAACAATAGAAAATCGGAACACAAGTTTCCACTTTAAAGAGTGCTTAATTATACACACATTTTCACATATCTCAAAGAAAATTTCACAGTTTTTACTGATTAAACTTCAAATCATTTAGTTACAGAAAGTTATAAGAAAATATCCAATTATGAGGATATAGAATATAGATTTAAAAGAAAGCCAGAAAAAGTAGAAGAAAAACAACTCCCTTGCTGAATGTTTTACAAAAACTCAACAACTGTTTTGGATGCAGTCACTTATAACTGCATGGCATTACTGCACTTAACACTTGTTCCCCATTAAAAACAACACTCTTCTTTCTATTAGTCAGGTTGACATATTAAAAATACTCCCCTCTGCCACAGAAATTGGCTAACTACAGTTTCTGATTAAAGCACATTTTTATGGCTACATGCCAACTTGACAATTTTCATGAGGAATCCAAAGAGACCCTCATGCACTAAGGCACCTGCATGGTGGGTGTTAAAGGAGCCAATCCAGCACTGAATTCACTTTAATATATGCTCATCAGCTGCTGAAAACAATAGCGGCATTTGAATTCCTTTCTCCTACTTAGCATGATTAGCAAATCCTAATTTAGCACCGTCCTAGATTTACAACTACTGTACTTTTAATATGGAACTTTTCATCACACTAGCAAAAAAAAAATAACTCATGTTTATCAACCATTTGAAGAATTTCAAAGGGCCAGGGAGATAGCTCAGTAGAATAGGTGCTTGCCTGGCAAGTGCAGGGTCCTAAGTTCAATCCCTGGCACCACAAAAAAAAAAAAAAAAAAAGAATTTCAAAAATCTGAACATGGTGGAGTACGCCTTTTATCTCAGTGCTCAGGGAGGCTGAGACAGGAGGATCACAAGTTTGAATACTGCCTGACTAAAGGTAGTAATGAGATCCTTTCTTGGTACAAAAAATACAAAAAAAAAAAAAAAATGGCTAAGGTTGTAGCTCAGTGAGAAAAAAGAAAGCAGTGGCTTTGAGTGGCTTCTATATCATTAAAAACAGAAGCATTGCTTTCAAGAAGTGTGCTATGTGGAGGTTGTCAAGCATAAATATATTCCCTAATGAAAGCTTACTGTTTCTGCAGTATAGAGGAAGAAGCAATTGCACCTATTTAGATGGATCGAGGAAGGCATCATGAATGAGATAAACTTAGTGCTCAGTGTTCAGTACCGAAGCATAACAAGGAGTACAAGATAGCAAGATAGGCACATAGAAGCCATGGAGAGAAAATGGTAAGTAAATACACAAAGATAGAAAATGGGCATTGTTTCTCAATCCTCACTTTGGTCAGAATCACTTAGGTATTTTACTAAGACAATCAAGTGTCAATACAGGTTTAATTCCAAAACTGGTTCTGGGACCTGGGGAGCTAGCTCAGTAGAATAAGTGCTTGCCTGGCAAGCGCAGAGTCCTGAGTTCAATCCCCAGTACCACAAAAAAAAAAAAAAAACTGGTTCTGATGTGATTGAAAAATACTAGTGATTTGGGAAGTATTAGAAAAAGGATATTAGTATAATTGATATAGAGGAAACAAAGTTTTGGTGGCGGTGGTGGTGGTAGTCAGGCTTTATAGTATGCTGCATTCCAAGCTGTGATGTCTGTACTGATAATTTTTGACAATTTTTTGAGCAAGTGTACAAACCACCTAAATTGTACTTTAGGAACATTTTGTTCAAATACAGAATATTGTGGATGAATGAAAATAAAAATTAGGAACAGATAATTTAGGAGGCTATGTGTTATTTTAGTTAAGAGGAAAAAGAAAGTTGCCTGAACACTGCATTCCCAGAGCAACAGAGGAAGAGAGGAAGAAGAGGAGGAGGAGAAGGAAAAGGAATAAAAGTAAAAGTAAAACAAAGAAAATGAAAAATTGTTAAAAAGCAAAAAATGAAATTGCTATATGAAATGTTAGTGAAACAACTAATAATGATGAAACAATGGATAAGTGGATCTAATAGTATTTGTGCACATTGGGTTTGAATGAGTGATTTTATACACAGTGTAACTTCGCATCTGCTGCTCATCAATTGTGCCCTCTTTAACCCTCAATAGTGACCCAGCATAGATGATAAATTAAAAGCACCTAAGAGTCATTGTACTTTCATATTATCCCTCTGGAAATGACTATAAAAGTTTAAAAAATAAGGATCCAGAGACAGATGCTCAGCATCAGAGAAGGCAATCTATACCTAAGAGGTTGTTATTAAAGTTGAGAGGGTGATGAGACAATCATCAGAAAAATGGATGATTGTGCATTCTCTCCATCAGAAGAATGGAGAGAAAAGAGGAGAATCAAGAGGCACTTGTCCTTAGAGGGATAGACGATGGAGAAGAATCCAAAATAAATGGACAATAAACAAAGATGGGCCCCAGAGGAGGAAAATAACCAATGGAAAGAAAATATTATCAAATTAAGAAACTATACAAGTGATTTAAAATTATCAAAAAAATGTAGTCAAGATACCTGAATTTTTTTAAAAAAAGAAAGGAAACCCTCAAGGATTATAAAATTAATGTTTGTAGAGTGGTGAGGTAAAAGCCCATAAGGCCCTGATGGGCTAATGGGAGATAAGGGCAAGCAGAACAATGATTGCAAAAACTAGTAGGAATCTAGGAGGGCAGAGAAGTTTTGGTAGATCAAGAAAAGGAACAAGATAGATTTTTAAAAAAGGAGTGAATACTAGGAGGGCAATTCATTGGCCTCAGGAATAAGACGGGGTGAAAAGTAAGGATCTACAAAAAGTGCAGGAAGCAAATTTAATAGAACAAAAAATTGAGATGCACAAGAGATGCTCATGGCTGCCACTTTATTTTGGAAAAAGACAAAGGCATTGAGAGTACCAGAAAGAATTAGTATAAACATAAGAGTTACAAGGTAGTTCCTAAACAAGCTGAAGAGATCTCCCAAATATAAAGACAGTAGAAATGAAGATAGAACACATACACAGAGACAAAAAAAAAAACAAAACAATTTTGAGAAACATTGGCAAAAAGTTGGGTCTTCTGTGTTTGGGGAAAAGTTTTTGAGACTCAACCTACATTCCACATTCTCCCCTTCTCTAGTTTCATTAATACTAGTAGTAAAGGATGGAGCAGATAACAGGGATGATATCATCCTCAGGAAACAGAGGCCAATTGGTAAATATAGAAAAAAATGTTAAAAATGTTCAATCACATGGGCAATTATGACTCAAATAAATAAATAAATAATAAATGCAATGGGCCCAACAGAAGCAGCTAGAAAAACATGCTAAGCAGTAAAAGGAAGGGAGCATGAAAAGGAAAGCAGAGACATGATTTATAGGAGGTTGATCATGGGGAAGTCAGCAGAAACTCCTAAATAGTACAGACATTTTGAACCAATGAAACAGAAAAAGTAATCTAACCAAATTTAAATTTTTTTTTTCTTTTTTTGGTGGAATAGGGGATTGAACTCAGGCCCTTGCGCTTGCCAGGGAAGCATGTATTCCACTGAGCCATCTCCCAGGCCCATGAATAACCAAATTAACCTTGCTCTATTCTTTGCACATCATAACAGAATTAAATTCAGCTTTACCTCAAATTTAACAGTGAAGAAGCATTTCTACCCTTGAAAACTTTCAACAGGCTTTCCCACAAGTATCATGGGATTCCATGTGAAAGGGTAAGTAAATCACATTATGTCACCCTCCCACTCCCTACTTTTATACTACATGGTTAGAATGAGATTAGAAATGAACTTTAGGGCTCCCTTGAAAGTTTTTTTTTTTCTTTTTTCTTTAAGACTCTTCCAAAGGAAGCATGCAGCCACAGGGGTGTGGAAGTCAGGGATAATAGGATTTTACAGACTGATTGTATGCACACATAAAAGCAGTGCTTCTTTTTCAATGCCAGCTGGCTCAAGTAGAAGGAGGAAAGTCTAGACAATTACTACCCAAAGTAATTACTCTGTTGAATGTACACAGAGCTCTCATAATTGTGACATTACAGAGCTAAGGCTAGTTCATATCAATATTCCATTTAAAAGCAGGAATCATGGCTGCAATTCCAGCTTAAATTCCTTGATGTGGAAATTGATGGTAATATATATACTCAAAGTCTAAGTACAAACAAAAATCTAACAAAATCTTGTCTTATTAAAATATGTCCTATAAATATTAGCAATGTGTTATAAATAAAATAGTCTATAAGTACCTATTTTTGTTCCTATTATTGCTGACCATTTATTGATGTCTTTTAAGCACAGTATTTTATATCTTTTAACGTAACTTAATTCACACAATAACTTTACAGATAGAAATTATCATACTTATTTTTCAGACAAGTGCACTAAGGCTCTGAAAAATCATACAGATATTTTATTTATTCAATTTTAACAACAGTTTACTGAGTAATTCCACAATACCAAAAACTGTACAAGATTTTAGCTGCAGGACAGACATTAAGCCCCAAAAAAAAGGAAAAATAATAAAGAAAAACAAGTAAATATAAAGTGAGTGAGGGTTTAAAAAAAAAAATGTGCAGGCTTACCAAATAGCTCAGCAGATTAAAGCGCCTGCAAGCCCAGCGCGGAGGCCAGGGGACCCCGGGCCTGCCATGCCGGCCCCGCCTCTGGGGCGCCCTGAGACTGGGCCCACGTGGTGGCGCGTGCCTGTAGTCCCAGCTCTTCGGAGGCTATAAACAGGTGGATCATTACGAGTCCGATTTAGAACTGAGACCCTGAACACCCTGTAGACCCTTCCTTAAAATTAAAAAAAAAAAAAACCTGCTATTTCAAATGAGCAGTTTAGAGAAACCTAATACCTAAGACATACAGCAATTAACCACTAATAAGAATGTATGCAGAGTGTTAATTATTGAATCTGTCCTAGCGA